>CAJNJA010015863.1:0-11578 GCA_905231915.1 Symbiodinium necroappetens | reverse complement strand
GTAGTCGTAGTAGTAGTAGCAGTAGTAGCAGTAGTAGTAGTAGTAGTAGTAGTTGTAGTAGTAGTAGTAGTAGTAGTAGTAGCAGTAGCAACAGTAGTAGTAGTAGTAGTAGTAGTAGTAGCAGTAGTCGCAGCAGCAGTATTAGCAGTAGTAGCAGTATTATTTGATATTCTTCTGGTTCTTCTTCTATTATTATTATTATTTATTGTTATGACCATCATTATTAGTATTATTATTATTAGTAGTTGTTGTTGTATTCATGGGTAGTAGCACTGGAGTCACATCCGCAGAAACAATCGACATGTTAAAGAAGCTGCTTCTCAAATGACTCATGCAGGATCCACAGGGATTCCTGGTACGGCATGAGTTGCAACGCTGCTGGACGGTGACGTAGAGTAGTAGAATAAGACAGGAGTCGAGACGGTGTTGTGGAAGCGTGTTGTGGGACCGAAACTGGACGAAAAGGACGAATGGAGTCAGTTCAACAGACATTACAGGTAGCCGGTAAAGGTTACCAGTGAGATGGAAGGGCAAGCAAGGAGTCGCGGCGGTGAAGTGAAAAAGTGATGTAAAATCAAACAATGGAGGGAGGTGACGGCAGGAGTGAAAGTCCACGAGTACCGGAGCAGCGCTCTGTGCTGTTGCAGGCAAAGCCGCAGCTGAGTTCATTACTTTGGCCGCTATGAAGCAACAACTCTTCGAGCGTTATTCGGGATGGCATTGTCGTTTCAATCCGAAAGTACGTCAGTTCCTGCCTGCAACCGATATCACAACACCTGACCAATCCAAGCTCCCGGTGCCCCCCTTTGTGTTTTTTGTTCAGGATGTCACACACACACACGCGGACAGACACGAGTACGCACACTTGTTAAGATAGAGACCATGCAGAGCCGACATCTACATGAATGACCATGCACATGAAGGAAGAGGCCGTGGGACGAACCGCAAGCTTTGACATAGCTTGTAAGCTGCCCGACTTCCTTCGCGTCGGCCGCCAAATCTGCAGTTCTCCTCGCACAGTCAGGTCTGGAACCAGGTTCTGAATGGTCTCTGGTCGACCCTCAGCCTTTCCTAGACTTCTTTGTTGTGCTTGAGAGAGATCAAGGCTTCGGAATGCCCGGAGTCGGGGCAAACTTCCATGTCGTCAACCCTCAAACCCAGCACCAGGACTCTTGAGCACGCTCAATATTTTTAGCTTGACAGCCACCTCGGAGCCGGCAGATCAGCCATGGAGGTGGCAGTTCAGTTGGGGCTTAAGCGCCGGAAGTCTCAGGACGCCACAAGCTTTCCTTTGGCAGCATTTGAAGACCTAAACTGCGTCATCATAGATAAGGCTAGGCTAGGCTGGGCATCTTCAGTGTTTTGTTTCCGTTTCAATGGAAGAAAACCCCCCCCCCCCCTGACAGAGAAGCCCAGTGCACGCCTTTCGCTCGAAACACAATTTCAGGGCTGTGCGCACCTCGTTTGGCGGTTGCCGGTTGAAATTCTGTGGGTATTGCTTCCGAGCAGCCAGCCCGACGAAAGCCCACCACGTGAGAACGTGGGATTTTCGGTGGGACCTGGCGTTGGGCAAACGTGGGTTCCCTTTGAAATGACAGAAGACGGCAACATGCCAGAATACCACCTTCTGTTTTGCAAAAATGCTGACAGACAGAGATGTCTGATGTGCGGAGTTGTGCGGAGATGTGGTGGACTAAGAACGTGGAAGTATGTGACAGCACACCGACACCATGCCAAAAGATGGTTCGCCTCTCCTAAAGCCAGGCGAAGAGGCCGATGGCAGCGTTTCACTTTGCGCCCATCAACGAGGCTCTCATGGCCAAAGGAAAGAAGCTTTCGCTTGAAGTTTGAATCCTGCTCTGAGGTGCTGGGACTAGAGCTCGGAACGGGGTTTGGGATATTCAGTTCAAGTCCCCTGTGCTTGACCTAAGTGAGCAGTACGTGCCCGAGCGCTTGAAGCTGAATCGTCAAGGCGGTCTCAAAATGGCAATCCAGCTGCCGACAGCGCACCTTGATGAATCGTTTCACCTTCGATGAAGGGCTGACTCTAAACCGAAAGCTCAAATCCCCCAAGTCTATACCCTGAGCCGTGATGGCATTGTTGATGAGTATACTGTTGCCGTGCTCATTGACTGCCTACCCGAAGGACAACTCCTGCTATGTTGTGCTTTTCGGGCAGGCACACACAGAGCTCGTCCGAGTCAAGGCATCTCCGAAGTTTTGGCGTCTCGCATCTTTTTGTGCTGTTTTTCTCCCAGGTGTATGCGGTTCAACGAACTGGTAAATGGTCTTAGGTATACAGTTTTGGGCCTGCAATCCATGTTGCTTTAACAGGCTCGGGGTGAGGTGTAGGTGCTTCTCTGGTCTCCTAGTGACTCCTATCGTAAGCCAGACGGTAGGATTCTGTTGGTCTGACTTCGCAACCATAAAGTAAGCGTCGAAGCCGTGTGCATGTGTGTGTGTGTGCCCAGATTCTACCCATTGTGGTTTCAATCAGTCTGTGTGTGTGTGTGAGCTGCTGCGGGTACCGTTGTTACGAAGAAGCCTAGCCAAGTCACCGGTCTTGAGCAACCGCAGTTACATGATTCCAACACATGCATTGTGCATCGCCTTCGCGCGAGATGGGTTGCGGATGCAATCATACATCCTCCAGAAGCCAGAAACCAGCACACCTCTGCATCTTACAACCTAACCAGGACTTTTGAACCGCCAGGCTCAAAGCTTTGTAGCGTCCAACCTTGCAGCAGGAGCTCAAGAAAGAGGAGCAGTGTCGACTCCTCTCAAAGAGGGCCTTCCAGAGCCAGCAGGTCTGAACTTGTCTGGGGTTCAGGGGTCAATGCTGTTTCGGGCTGAGCGGCAGGAGCAGGGCAGCTCTGGAGCTTTACAGGCTTTCATGGGTCTCACGGGCCTAGAGCATCGAGTTCAGAGAAGCAGACATCCTGCAGAGCCAGCCGACCGAGCATGTTTTTCGGTACTTGGCTATGCGGCTTAAGACTAATTGCAAAGCCCTGTGCTTCTAACCTTTTTGGACCTGGATGTGGAATCCTAAACCCTAGAAGCCCTGGAGGATGCAATGGCACGCCTCGAATCCCATCGTCTCAGCAGTTCAACAACCTTGACCAACAGCAAGCTGGATAAATGAGGTAGGATCCAGAATTAAGCTTCGAGCACAGATGTTTGGAGCCAAGACACTGGCAGCACACAAAACCCGCAGCAGGAAAATAGAAAGTTACATGCGATCATCGGGACCCTGGAAGGCAGGAAAATAGAAAGTTACATGCGATCATCGGGACCCTGGAAGTGACTAAGTGCAAATATTTGACGCGAGGCGGTCAGTGCCGACTCGCGGCTGAAAGCTGCAGCGGAGGTGCCCCGGACGGGCGTCTTCGAAGATGCAGAGTCTTCTGCAGGTTCAGGAGTTTAGGTTCCGTAGGAAGGGAGGCCCGTACATAGGAGCTTAATAGTCCATTTTTTGCACAACGCAGCGAGCTGTTAGCAGGTTGGCATTGCCTGTTTTGGAGGCTTTTGTGTCCATGGTTTGTGTCTTACGATTTGGAGGTTCAGGGTGAAAGGGTTGAGGTTTGGAACGTGTTTTCGAGGTTTATGGCCGAGGCCGTTCGGTTTTGAAGTTAACGCTGTCTGAAGAGCGAGGGACATCAATCCAAAAAGATCAAACCCTAGCATTGAAGACCACGAGATTTCGGTACAGAAAACTACTCTTTGGGGCCCATACTCCCTTGAATCCGCGACATTTGGCACACTCCTGAGCTACATCTCTAAGCTCTCCAAGTGCGACCTGATACTTCAACATTAGCATTGAGCTTAGTTCGAGGTCATTGGCTTCAGGATATGTGCCTTATAGAGCTAGTCGGATGAGTGAGGTGGCCTTAGCCCGTTCCGGCTCAGCTGAGCGACAGGCGCCGAGAATTCCTTTGTGTTTCTGAGGGGCTTTGTGCAGTGTCATGCATTCATCTTGGAAGCTGTGAGGTGCTAAATGTGCCTGGCACTGCTATACCGCTTGGATAGAGTCAGGGGTGAAAGGAAGATACTGGCAGGAAGTTGGGGGAGGTTTGAGGTAATGGTTCGTGCATTGGACATTACCTACAATGTGTATATCTCATCACTGTAATTGTATATCTCTGGATAGCCAGGTGAATACACTATAGCAAACCCTAAAATATCTGGAAACCGGATTAAGGACAATTAGTGCTGGGATTCAATATACATTACCCTTAAGGATGGAGGCTATTGGGTTTCCAATTTTTGGGCTTCTACTGTACACCTACCGTTACCTGCCTGTAACTACCCGTACATGCCAGGTATGTACGTGCATACATGCACACACGCATTCATGCAGACGTGCATGCCACATTCATGCATTTATACATACCTGCATGTACCTACATACATATATACATACATACATACATACATACATACAAACACATGCATACACATGCAAATACATATCTACCTGCCTGCCCGCCTGCCTGCGTACCTGCGGATGTACGTTCGCATACACACAGATGCACACACACACACATATATATATATAGAGATATACATATACATATATTTATGTACGTATGTATGTATGTATGTATGTATGTACGTATGTACGTATGTACGTATGTACGTATGTACGCATGTATGCATGTATGTATGTATGTATGTGTGTGCATATATATATATTTGTATTTATATGCATGTATGTATGTATGTATGTATGTATGTATGTATGTATGTATGTGTGTATGTGTGTATGTGTGTGTGCACATATGCATGTATGTATGGATGTATGTATGCATGCATGTATGTATGTACGTATGTATGTTGGTATGCATGTATGTATGTATGTATGTATGTATGTAGGTGTGAAGCTCTGCAGTTGCTATCTTCTCGGCTAGCATTTTGGCCGTGTGGGCCGCCACTGGGAGCCACCTGACAGAACCCGCAGAGCAGCCCGCGGCCTGCGGATGTTGCCGCTGAATACCCGAGAGCCTGCATCAGCCAGTCATGTGGCACATCCAGTCCATTCAGCCTGCACCTGCCGCAGCTTGCCTTGTGTCTGTCATGTCTGGCCCACAGCATGGCGTTCTCAGACGCTGCACCAGATTTTGTCCCAGGTGTGTGCCACATGCCGCCGAAGCGTGGCAAAAACGGTGCAGAACGGGGGGATATGCCGAGGCGCCGGAGCGAAGCAGTGCTACCCGGTCCCGTACCGTACCATCACGGCCACCAAGCTCACTACGAGACCTCCCAAGCGATGGCATTTAGGAGTCCTCTGTGGAAACCTGCGAGGAAGGGGCGTGGGCCAAAGACCAGGACCTCGCAAACCTCGGGGCGGGCCTCCACGTGGACACATCTCCGGCCAGGCCGCCAACCAGGCTTCACCAAAGACCTCTTCAGCAACATCTTTGCTCGCACGTCCACCCGGGCCCCCTACGCCACAACGACGATGCTGAGGCCTTGGATGGCGACTACGACCACCACGCATCCTATTTGCCAGTGCCTGCACCCCACAACGCTCTGAGCTCTTCCTCCCAGGACAAAAGGGTGTTGCGTTTCGAGCAGATCACCACTCCAGCTGCACCTGCCGTGCTCTCCCATCCACCGATGCCAATATCAGTGGTGGTTGGTGCAGCAAATCGGGAGTCGAATGCGAATCCTGCGGTGCCAGGCACTGATGCAACCTCAGCTGCTCCAGCCCTGCCGTGACCTGCGATGTAGGCGTCCCTGTGGCCATCCGGAGCCAATGCTAGGAGGCTTTTTGCGGCAGAGCGACACTTCCCTGCGAAATGCACTATCAGATGCACCTCACTCTGTGTGTTGCATGGATGTGACCTGGAGGAATTGATCCAGCCGGGCCTCCAGGCCGTCAAAGCGGCCCTCGCAACACCACTCCTGTGACTCTGGCACCTCCTGTCGCATCTCTACTGCCAAGGTCAAGTCATGGCTGATGAGACGGCATCTGCTTAAATGAAACCTTCGCAACCTGCGCATGTCAGGTATTACGGAGCCAGATCCCACGGCGACTGGACCGGGAGGAAAGGCGATGGTTGCAACCTGGCGATCACTCCAGGACAGCCGGATTCAGGAGAATAAGGTGATGCAGGCAAGAGTGCCGGGAGACACTGAGCAACCTGATCTGCTCCCTAGCACATCCTCGTTGCCACCTCCTGCGCAAGTACCTTTGCCAGGCTCTTGCAGGGTATTTTGAAAGTGCCCGCTACAACATCTATCATTCCAGGAGCCTTGCCGAAGCCAGAACCTATGAGACCGTATTCCCTGTCTTGCCCACCCAAGTCCTTTCTTGAGGCACAGGACCGTTTGGAACCATCCAAACTTGCTGCCCTTCGTGGGCGTGTTCGGCTGCTCGCACCGCTCTGCCTCGCACATGCACAGGGACCGGGCCCAGCCCTTGCCGGTTGTGTGCTTAGTTTGAAGTCAATCTGGACTTCCCTCCCGGCCACACAGGTTCAAGGAGTCGTCGCCTGGCCTGTCGCGATTCAAACTGAGACTGAACCTGGGCCGTGCCATTAAGCTGACATGTCATTGCAGGCGCTGCACACTGCGCAGCCATATGTCGTTTGCAGGGTACCTTGCAGCTCGAGATGTCGGATTCCGTCCATGGGACAAGACAAATGTCGGCTTCGTAATACCGGCCGACCGGAGCAGTGGGCCAGAGACGTTTCGGCTGGGGGGGTCGAGAGTGGTGATGAAGATGCTGAAAGGTCGGACGCCCCCATGGCTGGAGGCACAAAGGTGACTGAAGCGACAACTCCCTCGTCTTCCTCAACCATCTCATATGAGGTTCTCCTCTTCAAGCAAAGGAGCTATATTCGGCTTCTTGACGCTCCGGCGGTTCCAGCACAAACTCCGGGCGTGGTGTCGCCCGACAGCATGGCTGACGCTGTGCCTGGACTCCGTGCCCGCCTGGAGGCCCCAGCCACGTCATCATCTGCCTTTATCCAGGCCTTCGACCGTACTGCTGTGCCACCGCGAAGTTGGTCCCAATACCGACCATGGCCTTGTGACATGCAGAGCAAGGACGGCTGATGGCATCGTATCGTTGGCATGTTACGCCGCCTCTACCTAATTCGCCATGTACACATACACCTACACCTACACCTACACCCACACATACACATACACATACACATACAGGTACATATACATATGGATGCCGTTCTGAACCCCCGCCTCTTGCAGGAAGAGTAGGGTAGGCATTAGGGCTAGTGTCTGAAAGCCACTGCGCGCGCAAGACCGCGCAAGGGCGGGCGCAAGGACTCCTAGCGCCTAGGCATGGTTACTTTCATCTAGAACAACATCCATATACATATATGTACACTCATAGTCTTCATGAGTGTCTGCAGCATAGATTTTGCAACAATTCACTAACTGATGCTGTAGATTTGATTGCACCATGGCACAGTAATGCGCAGCTGTACACTGTACATGCGAACACACACCGAAACAGATCCATGAGAATTTCTCGCCGCTTGCAGGGCAACCCGCTTCAGAATCCGAACACACACCGCTATGCGAAGCCGCAAAGGCAGCTGAAGCACCAGGCTGGCCCAGCAACTCCTGCCAAACACGAAGTTATGCCGGTCTGATTTGAGGATGACCACTGTTTGGGGCCACTGCTACACAGATACAGAATGTCACAGTTTTGAATTCCAAAATGATGTTCCCACATATGTTACTGATCTTCGGCCTGTACTTGTCGGGAGTGTCTTTGTCTCGAGCCAAAGTACCTGAGAGGATTGGTGTTTGTCTAGATCACTGCCGGTTTGCTAAAGACCCGGGTTGATGAGCTTGTGTCATGTGCCTACGATCGCCGCATAGGCTAGACCGCTAGCCTGAAGACACATCGCCCAAGCCCTTCTGAAGTTCCCGAAAGCGAGGTTCTACAAGGTGACGGGCGAGCCAAGATGCTGTCTCGAGTCTTCCTCAACGGGGACTCCCGGGTTTCGAGGGTTTCAGGCTTTACTCACCCGTTCAGTCCCTGGGGTGCAGGGTCGGAGTTCAGGCTGGGAAATGGCACGCTGATTTTATGCGGTCAAGAGATGTGAGATGATGTTGTTCGACTCGATTTTTGTATTCAGCCTTCGATTCAGGGGACTGGAAGCAAGATTTGCAAAGGATGTTGAGTTCTGAGCTGTCCCATGCAGTCTTTCGAAATTAAGCTGTATTCATCTAGCTTGGGCCTCACACCAAGAACCCGCTAGTCCCAACCCCAATGTTCTTGACGAGAGATGAAATGAAAGGGGCACTTCAGGCTTCGAGATCTTGGCATGGATGTGATGAGTCTCGGCCGGATGTCCTACAAGAGCGCAACCTTCGCAGGAATGGACCTATTGTGCCTGAGGGTCGAGGCCACCGAGGCGGCCTTCATCTTATCTTCTTCAACCGCGTGAACGCAGTTCAGTGAACTAGGAGACCAACAATCTTGTGATTCAAGGTCATTATTGAGCAATCGTCACTTTTGAGAACTAGAGCCGCAGTTTTGGAGTTGTGATTGCATGCGGATCTGCAAAGATCCCTGACGCTGAAGACTGCGTGCAGAACGAAGCTAGATGGGCTTTTGCAAAGTTGGACTTCATGCATGATATTCATGGTTGCAGACCCGGAGCATCTTGGAGTATGGGCACTGTGCAATTACACAACCCGCGACTGCAACACATGTATGACTTCGCGGAAGAGCGTTATTGACTCATTCTAAAAGCCACGCGCCAGGCACTGAGACTGAGCTGGCAGAGTTTCACGAATTTAGCCCCTGACCAGTCGCACTGGAGGCAAGAGAAAGACAGTGGAATCACCTGATGTGAGGGTCAGGGATCGTCGCAAAGCCCAAAATCCCTCGCAGCCTCAATAATTGCTCCATAATCCAGTAAGTCCCAGACTGAGATGGTTATACCTGAAACCTGAAGGCTGGCCGAAACCAGCTACATGTTCATGGCTCTTCGTGCATGTCCTTTGACTTTGATTGAGTCGCCTCAGAGGCTCACGGCTCACCTGCTCTTAAAGATAGCGTAGCTTATGCGATAGATTGGACCTACGTTCAAGCCGTGTCTCCATGTCCATGACTGCCACATCCAAGACCATCGCGCATCGAAGCTCCACTACTACGCTCAGTTGAGCTTCATTAACCGCTGCCGAAGTTCGCGACACTTCAGCCTCAACCTTCACATCCATCCAAAGCCCGAAGCTCGTGATTCTGCACAGATCGTTCCAAATCTTTAGTCCTGAACCCTGCAAGCCTCATCCCGGAACAGCTTCTTGCAGTCATGGAAGCGGAGAAGTCGCCAGTGGCTGCCTTCCCGCTGAGCTACGTGAGCTCGCAATGGTCTTTCCGCAGCCCGAAAAGCAAACAGGGGCGTTTTAGGCCTGCAGGGGTAGCATGAACTCTCACAATGTTTTCATTGCAAACTGCGAGCAACGTGAAAGCATATGAAGAGCGGGTAGACAAGCGCTCTTCCATTTTTTGCTGTCGCAGTCAAGCTGTTTAAGACGCTCACCTCACAAGCGTTTTGCCTTGCTTGGCGTTTTGCATATTATATAAGATCCAGCATCCCGCAACTCTCCACCGGGATCAATTCCTGGTACTGTTAGTGATGCTGTTCTTACTATAGTATAATGTAGTTCTATGCATGTTGTCGCTGCCTGATAGGGCATGATGGTGGAGGTGCGATGGATGGCGGTCAGTGGTGATGATGGTGATGGCGAGGGATGACGATCACAACGCTGGTGAAAGCCATGACCCCTATCCCTATCCTGACCAATCTTCATCATGCTCATCACCGCCGCTATTAGAAGCAATGTAACTGCCATCGCATCTGGTTGCTGTCCTTGTCGTGTGTCTGTTGCTGTACCCAGTCCCCTGCTATCCCATCAAATTACCTTCCATATTTGTTGCTGGTATTCTTGCTGGTACTGCAGGGGCTGCTTCTACATACTGCTGCGGTTACTCTTGCTGCAAGATATTGATCATACCTATTCCCCCTCTTTGCTGCTCTGCTTTAGTTCTGGTGAACAACATGCATAATTTGCAAGAAGGTATTTCCACGTATGCCTTTGCGACTCCTTCCAGGCAACCCTGAACCTCCGGTGAGAGACCTTGCAAGCAGTTGCAAAGCAATGAGGCTCTCATCTCCGAAGGACTTTAGCCAAAGCAAAGGAGGACACCGAGCACCTCGAGTGGCCCGCGCCCAAGCCGGCACGTTGCTGGAATCCAGGATCAGTGTCAATCGCGATTGGGGGCTGAGTTCGAGAGTTGCGGCCGTTGCAGTAAAGTTTCGAAGTTGTAGTCGACAGCTACGGGTTGGCAAGAGACCGGCTGACCACCCTTCAATGAGATTCTGCGAGCTTGCATTCTCCGGCTTCATACAGTCTGCTGAGGATTGCGGAGCCTCTCGATGACTCGTAATTCCAGATGCCAATCCGACTAGCTGGCTTTGGGAGGTAATCGTAGCAGTAGTAGTAGTAGTAGTAGTAGCAGTAGTACTACTACTACTACTACTACTACAACTAGTACTACCACTACTACTACTACTACTGCTGCTGCTGCTGCTGCTGCTGCTACTGCTACTGCTACTGCTACTGCTACTGCTACTGCTACTACTACTACTACTACTACCACCACCTAGATTTGATATTTGCCTCTACTCCTCCTCTTCCCTTTGTTGCTGGACGGACGACGACCAGTACATGCCCTGAGCTAGCACCTGGCATGCAGCAGTAATGCTACAGCAGCAGTCACCGGAGGTACCTGCCTGCAGTTGAGGAGTACAAAAGGCTGGAGCTCGCTCACATGGGCGAGGCATCCGGACCCTGGAACCGCCGAGTCCTGAAGAGTTTGTCTTTTCATTGTGTGAATCGCGACACTGCCCGAATATTCCTCGGCGTAGTCTCGACCTCAAGCTGAGGTTGGTGATGTTTTTGCAGAGCAGCGGCATGTGCGCAGGACATGCTTCGAGCCCCATACCCAAACCCTGAATCCAGAACAGGACATTCAACAAATGATGATTTAGCTTCGAATCGTCTGAGCATGAGGGGCTAACAGCAAATCTAGGGTCTTGTGGCCGCCACATCCTCAGAATTACAAGGAGACAATGTCAGACAGAGGAAGATGATGCAGGACAGGATGTGGTCATGGTGGTTAACAGTCTGTTGCCACCGGTGAAACCAGAACAGTCAAGCACCGCCTAAGACCGCACCAAGAGCACTACAAGAATACTCGAAGGCCACCCTGCGAACACCCTGAGAACCAATCGAAACCGCCGAAGACTGCCCACTCGAAGACCTTGCACGCGGGAAGTGGTAGTAAATCAACACGGCACCCGCGCGAAGCGAGCATGGCACCACATTGAGAGCAGTACGGCCTGCACAGCATGAACACGATGACAATGATGGCGCCAAATGCGCACGGTACCGGAACGGGAGCCGTGAGCCGGGTGGGAGTGGCATGGGCACAGTGGTGTGACGACAGGCTGTTTGGAAACAATGAGCTTGAATTACTGGATCGATATGGGAGAAGCGCATGATGATGTTGTTGTTGTTGGTGTGTGTGTGT
>CAJNJA010015862.1:1322-11578 GCA_905231915.1 Symbiodinium necroappetens | reverse complement strand
TTCGAACAGGACGCTTTGCTACGGAGTCGATTGCACCTGCATCGAAGACTTCTACTACCAGACGGCGTTCTCGCTCGAGTCGACCCGGCCCGGAGTCTAGTGGCTCTTCAAGTCCGCGCCTCACATCTTCGTCAGAGGAGGGTGCATGGGGAGAGCCGCCGGCCAGCAGAGGTGACACTGTCTCCAGAGGACGTCGGCTTCCGCCTGCCCCGGTGCCCTTTAAGCCTGCAGGACCGCCGCCACCTACTCCGGCATCGGCTTTGCCACGACCGCCCCTGGGTTCTACAATGGGGTGTCCGGCTCCAGTGGCGGCAGCCACGCCAGCAGTTCGGGCCCCGGTGCCTCCGAAGCATGGTTATCCGGGCACGATTCTGCCGGTTCCTGGATGCCCTACGGCTCGACCTCGACGATTCGAGCTACGCATCCCTGGCTGGGTGGTGCGATTCGAACAAGATGGTGATACGCTCCCTGGCAGCCGCCCTTCACCACAATGTTGGCGCCGTCGCCCTTGCCTGTACCCGTTCCTGACCCCAGCACTCTTACACCTGCAGCGGTGGTATCTTCCACAACTACTAAGGCTTCAGCGGTCGCGGGGCCTGTGGGTGGAGCGACGACGTCCCCGGCCACTTCAACGGCAGCGCATGCCGCTGGGCCACCCATGCTGTACGGCTCTATGGTGGCGCCTGGTCCAGATACAGCCTCAGCTGGCCTTTTACTTCACACCTGCTAGGGCTCTCTTAGTACTGGGTGGTTTTGTACATGCACATGTCTGGCCTTCCTTGGCCTGGTTCTCGGGCCGCTGGCAGCTTTTTGTCACGTTGCCTCCTTTTGCCCTGGATCGCATCACAGCCCTCTCGGCTTCCGTGTGTGTGCAGATAAAAATGCGTGGCAGCCTGTCATCAAGCATGCACCATCTGCTTGCCGCGTTGCCCTCCTGGGCTTTGGTATGCTTCCTGCTCTCGCCTACCCCTTACCCTTCTCAGGTCTGGCTCGCATGGCGGGGTGGCGCTCTCAGCACATCTTCAATGGACGAGGTGCCTCGTACTTGCTGGGCTCCGTTTAGGCTTGGGGGGCCCTATGCTGTCATGGAGGTCTCAAGTGGGTCGTACATCACGATGACTCCGTTTCGCGTGCGCCCCGGTCAATGCTGCCCTCCAGGGCTCTGTGCCAGCCAATCTGGCTGTGCTTCCAGCCTCCCGGGTCCTGTTCCATGGCAAGTGTCTCACAGGCAAACACCGCAGCCCAATCCGACTGTGGTTGGTGGCCACATCACGTCCTACCCTGGCCGGAGCCTTACCTGCCATCTGCTGCGCTTTGGCACTCGCGTCTGTGATGGTCAGTGGTATTGCGGTTTGCTCTGCTCTTATGTAACGGACGCCGCACATCAATACCATACTTATGCCTGTGCTGACATTTGTGGCTGCAGCACTTCTGGGCGCTCGTGTGCTCCCGCCTGTCATTCTTGTTCCTGTGCCGGTGCATGGCAGTGGAGCTGTGGACGTCGGGACATTGCTGACCTGCCGGCGTGGCTGCTCCTCCAGCTGCAAGCGAGGCCCTGCTTCTTCTGGCCCTGCAGGTGCCCATTTTTCTTTCGAGGCTGGACAGCAAACCTTCGATCTCGACCCGGCCCTTTGCTCTTCCTGGCTGGTTTGGCTGACCACTATCCTGGCAATCTTCCGACGTGGCTTTCCTCGGGTCGGCGTGCGATGCCACCAAGACATGATCATAGGGCCCAACCATGGTCGGCGGAGCAGGTGTCTCAGCTAGATTGCACGACGCTCCATCCTGGAGCGGAGGCGATCTGTGTGGGCGGAGTCCACTTTGCCAGTCTTCGAGGACGCCTCCTTCTGGTGTTGCCGCATGCCCAGGGCACTCATTCGTCGGATGAGTTCTCCTACAACGTTCGCATTGTGGGCCAGTCAGGTGGCAAAGTGTACTCGATCAGCAGAGACCATCTGGAATCGCCAGACGACGACACACCACGTCCGCGAGTCCAGGACGATGGCCTGCTAGGCCCGCGGCTGCGGTGGAAACTTTTTCCACCGCCGTTGACGCTCTTC
The DNA here is from genome assembly GCA_905231915.1 of Symbiodinium necroappetens. Lineage (NCBI taxonomy): Eukaryota > Dinophyceae > Suessiales > Symbiodiniaceae > Symbiodinium > Symbiodinium necroappetens. The sequence continues at coordinate 9,518 of CAJNJA010015862.1, read as the reverse complement.
ACGGCTCCCGTGTTGCTGGGATGGAGGCACCTGCCGCAAGCCGACTCCTTCTTTTGGAGGAAGGATGTCGAGGACCATGCCTTGGCCAAGTACATCACTGGCGCTACGGCTGCTGTCGACCCTGGCGAGGCTATGGATACTGCTACGATGAGTTCCGACAGCTTTGAGGAAGTCCTCATTGAGGAACCTGCAGTCGAGCCACCTGCGGCGCCAGCCGACGGCTACGAGGAGGAGGCAGGGATGTCTGGGATCGATGTCTGAGCCCGCTGCCGATGCACCTCTGGCGGAAGAGGAGATGCCCATTTATATCCAGGCTGGGGATGTGAGGCTGAGCAGTCATGACTATCGTGATGATGATTATCCCACACGGCCGGCTATCGCCAAGCGACACCGCAGTCGCAGCCGACGTCGCTCCTCGGTGAAACATTCTGCTGCAAAGACTATTGCTGCCCCTGCGGAGCAGGCTTCGTTCTCACACGGCGCCTTTCCACCCGTACCGCCTGTGCCTGAGCCTTCGGTGGCATCGGGGGCATCTGCTGCAGCTGGGAAGAAATCTACGGTGACCACCACGGCCTGGACCATACCTCCATGGGCACGGAAGGCCATAAACAAGCGGCTTAAGGAACGAAGAGCTCGGATGCCTTCGGAAGAGCCTCCTCCCCGCCCGCGTGGCAAGTCTGTCTGGTTCATGTCGGAAGACGAAGCTGAGGACGCGGGATTGGTCCAGCAAGGGCGTAGCTCCCACACTCCTCGGGTCGAAGACCCTGCAGTGCCTGATGCAGCTCGCTCGTCTCGGGATGCATACATGACTGCTGTGCGTCAACCCCTACTTGCCTGGATTCCCCCTTATCTCTGTCTGACAGCTCCGTTTGTACCCCTGTCCTCGCCCAGGTTCGGTAAAACGCGGCTTGGACTTCGCTGGTCCGCTGCCGTCGCCCACTCTGCTCTCGTGAGCTGCGTCTGTCTCATGTCCAGCTCTCTTGGTGCCTGCGCACATGGGTCAGGTCAGCTAGGGACCGAGCCTCCCAGCTGGCTGCCCGACGGCATGCCAAACTTCTGGCGAAAGGGGCCGTCGTCCTGGTCCAGCTCTGCAGCTCTCTGCCTTGTTCGGCTTTCTCGACTTAGGCTGATCCACGACCAGACCAGCACATGTCTGATAGGGTGCCACCCTCAGATATCGGCAATGCACAATGTCAGAATGCAGCTCGAGATCGCTTGCATCCGGCCTACACCACAGCGAGCAGCTCTTCTGAGCCTCCGCCCAGACATGTCCCTGACCTCGTGGTCAAGGCCTCCTCCGTTGCTGTGTGTTCGGGGATTGCTCCAACTAAAGCAGGCTCCAATAAGATTCTCTCTGATCATACGGAGACCCGCACGTCTGCTGTCGTCCTCGACCTTCACACTATGGACTGATGTGCCGCGACCTCAGCTTATGCTCCATGCCCTGTCTTGTCGAGTCGTCCTTCTTCACGCAAGCAGAGTGACTGTCCCCGCTTCTGTCGCCTTGAGCAGGAACTTTACTTCCCTTGCAGGACTGTGCCTCAAGCATACCTTCACGCTCTGCTCCTGTGGGGTTAGATTAGTCCAGGGCCTCTCGCTTCTTGCGCAACCCCCATGGCATCTCGTAAGAGACCGGCAGCGGCGACTACCTCCAGTGCCCGGAGCCGCAAGCGACCCGCAGAGGACACTACATCCGCATCGCTGTCGAAACGGCCCACCAGGACGTCAGGAGTCCCGGACGCTGCGGACGGTCCGCAGTATCGTGCGGCTGAGGAAGTGGCGCTGCCGGACACCAATCCTCAGAAAAGCTGTGGCAGGACCTGGCGGCCCCGGCACAGGCTCCAGTGGTGGCCTCGACGGTCTGGAGAACATCTATGATAGCGGTGCAGAGGAAGGATCGGATGATGATGTTGACTCCTTTCACCGTGAAGTTACTGGACTGCCGCCGCTGGAGCATCCTGCACATACCACGGCTGATCGTGATGGAGGTCCTAGGGGAAGCAACACGCGGCGAGGCATGCCTGCCTTGCCGCCATCAGCTCACCGTCGTGCTGCTGTTCCGACAGACTCCGCTGACACCATTCCCTCGCCTACGTCACTGTATCCGCCTACTCTCAGCTGGGCTGATCTGGGCTCCGAGAACTTCCACGCGTTCTGTGACCTTCCGATGGGTTTGGTTCTCCGCGCCGCGGCGACTCATCTTTTCAGTACTGGACGCAGGTAGTTCGCCGTCTGCTGTGCGAAAGGTCGGGGCGATGAAGCATCTTGCTTGTGTGCAAAACCTGAGCTCCTTGCCTCTGTACCTCTTGCTGCCTTTGCTTGGTGCCGATCCTCGGCACTCGTCATGTCAGCCCACGGTACGGTCTTCCTCTCAGGTCCCTCCCTGGCAGCTGGCGGCCCTGCACAGCGCTCGAGTCGTTTCGTTCTTGACTTATGAGGCAGAAAACGCTCCAATATGGCCTCTAACCCACCTGCCTGCCACATTGGAGCCCTCATGTATGTGCTTGGCGTGTCTTTCCCGCCAGTGCCAGTCGAGGGCATGGTGCCGCTTGCCTGTTTTCGGCTTCTGTGTAGCCTATCCTGTGGGAGTCCTCACTGCCCGTCCTATCAGGCTTGGGTGGCAGCAGCTCTCTGCTTCAGCAATTGACTCACCCATGCGCCACACTTTGTGCCGTCTTGCAGGCCTTCCGTCACTGAACCTTCATACTACTGCTGCGTCAGACACTTGGGCTATTCGAGCTGTGCCCTGCACTATTTTTCATGTCGACACTGTGCATATAGTTCGAGTCCACAGCCTATGCCGTGGCTGCTACTGTCGATGCCGCAGATGTCGCTTCACTGAGGTACTGAGACGCCATCGTCGACGCTATCGTCGTCGATCTACGTGGAGGCCCGCAACAATCCTCGTCCGAGCTGTATGGAGTTTTCTCCGGTCCCGATCGCTGACATTCATGCTGCCTGAGCAGTCCGTGTCCTGGGCACTACCCTGGCTGGCGTGGCTGCGTAGCTGCTGGCTCGGCTCCCACCTAGCTCTGCTACGACGTCTACATTCGTCATGTGAAGTGTGCCCATGTCATACATCCACCACTTGCACACAGGATGGCCCCCCGCAGCACGCGCCCTGTTGTCGGGTCCCATGTCACTGGGAGGCTATGCCTCACTGCGTGTCATCATGGTACCTTCCCTCCTGTTACATCTGCGACGCCAACGTTGCTTGCTGCCGTCCTTCTCTCAGACTATTTCTACGAGCCTACTCCGGTCCCAAGTCCGGAGGGGGGACACACACTCAGGATTCATTGACTTCCTGCCCTATCTCCTTGGTTGGCCAGATTCGGTGGCCTGTACCTCAGTGTCCCCTAGAGCCGAGGGTTGGACGTCTCCCACCACGTCCTGAACCTGCTGCTCCCGAATCCTCATGCTTTGTTCCGTCTTCGACCCACTTGCATGGATTCGCCTGCTCAGGGAAGCCTGGGATTACCACAATCGACGCTGCTCTCAGGAGCCGTCGACCCCGTACAACCACGTCCACATTTTGCCCTAGTTTCACAGGATTTCTGCCGCCTCTGCGGCCCCTCATGTTGGTCCATCTTTTTGAGACGCTCCCTTGTCTTGGAGCCTCTCATGCCACAGGAGCAAAGCGCGCTTACAATCGTGCTGTTCGCCGTGCGGCAGCACATCCTCAACAAGACACTTACTATCGTAGCCGTTGGCACTGTCTGAGCCATTTCCAGGCCCGTGTCTTGTCTCCTCAATCCTCCAAGTTGATACGTCGTGACCTCCCCCAGTCTGCGCATCATGCTCCCCGACTTCATGTCGCCACTTACAACGCAGGCGGCTTACCAACTGACGCGTATCATGAGCTTCTTTTAAAGCTACGTGAGATGCCGCGGACCACACGACCATCAGTGGTGCATGTTCAGGAGTCGCACTGGAAGAGCGACTTGGAATATCAGACAGAAGGCTGGCTTGTCATCTCCTCAGCCAGTCCGTCGCCCATGGCTGGCGGGCTTATAACCCTGGTGAACACCGATCATTACTCCCCGGATCAGGTCGCCTTCTCGGCGCCGATTCCGGGACGCCTCCTTCACATACGCATACAGGTCGGGGAAACGGCGGTTGACTCGGTGAATCTATATCAAAAAGTGCTCCATACTTCCTTGTCGCGACAGGAACAAGGTCAGAAGCTCACCCCTGCTGCCCAGCGCAAGGCTGTATGGCAGGCTCTTCACACGCTCCTTCTCAGCATTCCCCGTAGGCACCTTTTGGTGTTGGCTGGTGATTTTAACTCGCCTCCGCCTCTGGTTCGGGGCCAAGTGGGGCATCGTGCTGATAAGTTTCGTAGCCCTTCCGTTGCTGATCATCACTGCCTTGAGAACTTGATCCAAGACCATGGCTTGATTCTTCTTAACAGCTGGACCAGGTCAGCTGCTGCCACCTTTCGGTCAGAGCAAAGTCGCACACTCATTGACCATGTCTATGTTCGCCGTGACCAGGCGGATGTTGTCGCACGACAGTCATGCCCGCATGATTGGTCCCTTGCCACCTGGCGAGGAGGAGGCAAACATTGGGCGGTCACAGCTTCCCTTCCCTTCCCTTCTTGCCGGGCCCTGCAAAAGGCCAAGTCTACACGACCGCTCATTGATTTGGAATGTCTTCGTAAAGTGTGCCGGGACCCCACTCATCCTGCTATCCTTCGCCTTCGTGAGGCAGCCAGTACCTGGGTCCGCTCTCACCCATATGGCAGTGTCACTCAACTTAACACGTGTCTCTTGGATCAGGTTCGTGCCCTCTTTCCTGCACGAAGGCAACAAGGGCGAGTGGTGCCGTGGACCCAACCAACGGTCACCCTGAGTGTCAAAGCCATGTGGGAGGCTTATCATCAATGGCGCTATCGGGCACAGCATGGAAAGCGAGGCCTCTTTGATGCATGGCGATACTATTCCCGTTTCCGGAGGGCGCATCAGGCTTATCGCCGACAATCCCGACAGGCTAAAAAGCAGTGGTTCCAGGCTAAGGTCTTGGAGATGGAGCAAGCCTCGGCGGCGGGTGACATTCGCACCCTTTTTCGCCTCACAGGTACCCTTATGCCCAAACAGCCCAAGCGTAGACTCCAACTGCGCGGACCCCAGGGTGAAGTGTGGACTCCGAAACAACAGCTGACCTGTCTGCGGAGCTTTTATCAGGACTTGTACGCGCCGTCGGATGAACCGAGGTTGCACTCTGATTCGGCACCCATGCTTCAGCTGTCTCCTGAAGAGGCCCAACTGCGCCTTGCATCACTCCCCGTTGGGAAGGCTGTCCCTCCACAGTTCGCTCCAACTGCTGCCTTTTGCGCTTGTTCGGATGTTCTGGCAGGGTGGCTGAGCGAAAAGATACAGCATCTCCCGGACGTACCGGAGGAGTGGGCGGAGTGTTGGCTTGCCTTGCTACCTAAAGTAACTTGTCCCACGCTGCCCAAACAGCTACGCCCAATTGGGCTTACTGAGCCGACAGGGCGTGCGTATGCTGGTGCTTTGCAGGATCGCCTCCGGCCATATGTGATGGCATACATTGGAGAATGGCCTCAGCTTGCCTATGTTCCCAATAGGAGCACAGGGGATGCATTACGTCGAGTTTTTCGTCACTGTGACTCAGTTCGCTCTTCGCAGAAACGCAGACGATACGACATCCAACAGGCCAGGTGGCATTCTGTCTCTGCCTCCTCTGGGCCGTTCGCCAAAATCGGTGGCATACAGGCCTCGTTCGACCTCACACAGGCGTTCGATCGCCTGGGCTGGACACTTGTCCAGGAGGCACTTATAGATGCCCAAGTCCCCGTTGAGTTGCGTGGCCAGCTTCTTGACTTTTACAGGCATCTGGGCTATCACTTGCGCTTTGGTGATGAGCATGCCGTGGTACGAGCATCGAGAGGCGTGAAGCAAGGCTGCAAAGTGGCTCCATTGCTTTGGAGTTTGACCACAGGTCTGCTCATGAGACGTCTTGCACGGCGCACTTCGAAGGCGTGGCTTCTCAAGGTACTCACGGCTTTTGCCGATGACCTGCACCTTGGTCAAGAGGTCCGAAGTCTTGAAATGCTTACCTCGGCGGTCCTCCGCATTGGTCATCTCATTGAGGTTCTTGAGGAGGCGCGTATGATCATCAATACTGACAAGTCAGTAATACTGATCTCTCTACCCTTCAGCTTTGATACAAAGTGGAGGCGTCGTAATCTATGTCGTGTTGGTGATACAGTTCGCCTACAACTTCGTACACCTTCAGGCAGAGGATACAAGCTGCCAGTTGTCTCCCAGCACAAGTACCTAGGTGCCATCATTACCTATGAAGGGGCTTGCGCTGAACACACTGTTGCTCATCGATTGCAACAGACTTGGGCTGCTTGGAGCCGTCTTCGTCCCGCGTTGACCTTGGGATTGCCCCTGCTTTGCCTATCAGATTGCGGCTGTGGAAAGCCTGCATACCGCCCATCGCGCTGTATGCTCTGGACTGCCTCCCTCTTCACCGTCGACTCCTTACGCAAGTCCAACATGCCTTAACACGCCAGCTTCGCGCAGTTGCCAGGTCACAAGCACACCTCACGCATGAGTCTACTGATAATCTTCACCACAGGCTCGGCGTTCCTCTTGTCCGGCACGCTCTGCTGCAGACCGCTGAAAAGCAACTGGACCGTATGCAACATTTGCCTGCGGAGGCTCGTTTCTTGGATTGCACCGCTTGGCAGCAGCAAGTACAGCGTCACTTGCAGGACTCTTCCGATGCCAATGCTGTTCCTACGCGTTCCGATCCCTCGGACTCGCGAACAGGCGGTCCGTCTTCGGCCCATACTCCTTCATGCCAGGTCCCTCCTGATGAATGGAGATGTCCTCATTGCTCATATTGCGCTGTCTCCTTTCGAATTCTTCGTGTTCATTTGTCGCGTGTGCACCATGATCGTGCAAGTGGCAGGAACGACAACCAGCGCTTCAGGCGGGAGCTACACTCCACAGGCGGGATGCCAACCTGCCGATTGTGTCACAAGGCCTTTCCGAGATGGTCCGGCCTGAGGTTACACATCAATGCAGGGCAATGCCCATGTCTCCCTCTCCTCTCCACCACGACATCGGTCTCTACGTCGTGTAATGCGACGAGTGGGCAACAGTCGACTTCTTCTTCCTGTCCTCTAACTCCTGCCGAGTTGGTGGAGGAGGCACCTGCTTGCTCGTCCTCTTCGTGTCGGCCTCAGATCCATACTCTTGTGGGAAAACCTGATGGCCCAGCTACGGCCCACAGCCCTGTCATAGATGTCACGCCTACTCCAAACCTGGGCTCCCGTCCTGGTGAGGCTGTCTCTGCTGTTTCCCAGACTCAGCCCTGCTCTGCTCCAGTCAGTGCGGTGGCACCTGATCCCCCTGTTCAGTCGCCGGCTCCTCAGATTGACCTCCCTCTTATGCAGTGTGCAGCCTTTTGCGCGGAGCTGACGACTCGTGGCTGGCAGCACTTCTTACTGCGAACGGATCTTCGTCCTCGTCTTCAACACTTTTGCCCGCTTTGCGGCCAATGGGCTGCCACGCCCTCGGGCCTCAAGGTCCACATGCATCAGGCTCATGCAGAATGGCGGAATTTGCTTCCACATGCCCTAGCTAAGGCTCAAGTCCTGAGGCGATCTGTTAAAAAGCCTTGTACCTACTGTGGTCTGGAGAAGTTCGATAAGCAACATCATTGGAAGCAATGCTCAGTGATTGTCATGCTCACTTTTCTTAATACTCTGCTAGGAGCCAATAGTGTGCCGAAGCCGCTGTCCAAGCATCCTGATGGCAACTGCAATGGACAATCGGGAGTTGCAGCTGTTCACGAACTTCATGACACCCGCCTCGGGTGTGCCGGGAGGTTCCCTCATGACCAAGAGACGTCGCAGTACCACCGACGAGGAGGACGAGGAGCTTTTCTTTACCTCAACGGAGGCTACCCAAGCCCCGGCTGCGTCCACGGCCTCCCTGACGACAGCATCGCTCTCGGGCCAGCCGAACGATCAGAGGACCAAAGGCAAGGGCAAAGGCGAGGGCAAGGGCAAAGGCAAACACCAGAATCGTGGTCCTTCCGGCTACAATGCCAAGTGGGAACAGGGACACTACGAGGATGGCTTACTCCGAAAAGTTGCAACACTGCTTGTCCGTCACGAGTTGAACCTTCAGACTCTTCAGATGGACACCCGTCTTCACT
>CAJNJA010015860.1:0-10395 GCA_905231915.1 Symbiodinium necroappetens | reverse complement strand
GAGAAGGTGACGGAACATGATGGAGACTGCAGGGTTCTTGAACGATCCAATACTCTGGTTAAGATTTCGAAGCTGTGAGTGAGCCGGCTGTTGTAGATGCTCATGCTGCACGGCATTTTTTCGTTGCTCATTGGACTGCAGGCATCAGCCAGGGAAGAGAGTGGCTCGACGTCATGCAGGTTTTGTGCAAGAGAGGCGCGTCACCATTGAAGTCTCAGAGCCAAGGTGATGCGGTGGAGGCCAATGCGTCAGAGACGGCATCCAAGCCGGCTCGTTGTGTCGTCTGTGTCTCGAGGTGGTGCCAGACACTGTCCGGATCCCATGGCCCACCTTTTGCCCGGTGCATCAGTGGAGCCTCCACTATAGGTACCCGGCGCCTCGGAAGCGAACTTCTCCCGCATCTATGCGCGTGAGGCGCGTTGGAGAGATGCGCATGGGAGGTGTTGGTCCGAGACGGAGCCCGGAGTCCTTTGTTCGCGCGCTGGAAAGAGGAGTGGGGCGCAGACGCCCGGTCGGGATTGGGTTCGCGTGAAGAAACAACCCGGGAGCCGAATCCCAAGTGTGACGGCGGATCCCAAAGGTGCATTGGGGGCATTCGGGGCCTGGCTTGCATCATCTTAAGGTTCCGGGTCTTCCTGGAATCCTTCCTACGGGACCACTCGGTGCGCTCCGTGGTCGACGCAGGCGCCAAAGCTGGCTCCAGGCTCTGTTTGGCAGAGCCATGCTCTGCCCCCTTTTTTGCCTCCAGGCTGTGGGCACTGGCCCTCAGGGTACCAGAGGTTCATGAACTGGCAGGGCGTGCAGAAACCTCAGGGATCCCAGGCTGTCGCAGTGGCGACGGAAGCGTGATCATGTTCTTTGGCACGAGGCATTATACGGGCATCGACGTTGTGCCATATGTGGTGGCGGAGAATGCCGCATATTTCCAGGATATTCGTCGCTGACAGTTGCACGGTGCGAACGATCAGAGCATCCAGAGAGCTCTGCGACAGGATGGGCACAACCTCGCGACCCACGGGAACATGACTCAGGGACTCGGCAAGCGGAGTCGCCAAAACGTGTTCCGGTGCGGCGCTAGAGGCTTTCCAGTGCTCGGGCTCTCTGCGGCGATGCCAGAGACAGAGCGATAGAGCAGCCAGAGCTTCCGCAAGCGAGGGCAAGGCTGCGGCTGGCTGCGGTGCGTTTGCGCGCAGGTCTCCGAGCAGCTTCCTCCGGCGGACCTTCTGCTGGTGAAGGACCGGAGTCCGGAGTGCCCAAATGAGTTCTCCGCGTTGAGGTGTTGCTGTTTCCCGCAGGATGTCTTGATGCACTTGTGCAAGCCTTAGCCGCCCGTAGCCGCCTTGGCCAAAACGGATGAAAGCAACGCTGAGACCCAACCGAGCGGTGCACAGCTTCCTCGAGAAGAGCGTCAACTCTTCCAAGTATAGGATGGTGATGTGCGAGCCTCGGGAGAGCGGCTCTGAGCGGCTCTGAGCGGATCTATAACAGCGGGGCATGCGGGAAAGGCTCGTGCAGAACGAAGTGCCGCCAGTTGCCATACGAGATATGGTGGACATCGAGCCCTGCGCTCAGGGTCTATAGAAGGATGGAGCTGGAAGAACGTCGTGGCGCTGAGGCCAGGGCAGCTCTTGTCCTTCGATGTCACCAAGCCGCCCTTCAATGCCGCGGGGACGCAGCGAGCGAGAGGGAGGGAGCGAGAGGGAGGGAGAGCGAGCTTCGAGGCGGCCTTCGAGGCGGTCTTCCGCTGGAAGAGCGACGAGCCGAAGGCCGGCGCGAAGGGCGCGAAGGGCGCGCCTCCGCTGCTTCGCTTCGCGCGCCGAGAGGTCGCACAGCTCTGGAAGAGATGAGATGAGAGGCCTCTTCCGAAAGCCGGCGGACTCCGTGGACGACCTCCCGACGAGTTTCCTCTCCACTGCGAGCGTGCACGGCGGCCCCGGAAGCGTCAAAAGAGCTCTTCGGACTCTCCAGACTCCCGCGGCCCCCAAGAAGACGCATGCCGGATGCCGGAGGGCGCAATGTCGACCAGCAGCGAAGTGCAGGAAAAGAAGAGATGCATCCCTGGGCCCCTGCAGGGCTTGGGGTCCTGTAGGCTACAGTAGAGGGAAAAACCCCTGGCAACGGCACACCGGGGGCACCGAGGTCTCGAGTCGAAGCCATGAGGCTTCTGATCTGACAGGCCGTTGTCTGCTGCAGAGCTCGAGACTCTCGGCTGGAAAAGGGAGTGGCAAAGTCCTGGGTCCTTCTGATGCCCCAGCTCTTCCTAGCGGCTTGAGTCTTGTTTTGGCATGCATGCCTGGGCTCAAGCGTGAGGGTTTGTGGTAGCATGGATGTCTTAACTGTGCACAGTGAGACACGGTGTGCAGATGGCCAATGCATCTCATACTAAAGGCAGCGGCTTCCCAGGCTTTTGACGCAGAGCCTAACGCGGACTCGACGCCTAACGCAGGACGTGAAGGCAAGTCCATCGAGCAGATCTACCAGAAAAAGACCCAGCGGCAGCCTTAGGTGACCCGTCTCTGTCCGGCAAGCACGAAGGAGGCGTAGAGTAGAGGAACATGCACAGCTCATACGTGGCTTTGGCTTTGAGGCTGGAGCATATTCTACTGCGACCTGACACCTATGTGGGTTCGACGGAAGCCCAGGTTCAGGCAGGGGTTCAGCTTAGATGCTTTACTGTACAAGTGCAACCGAAGTTGTTGATGTTTTCGAGGACCTCTGGGTTTTCGATGGTGTGCAGAGTCGCATGGTGCATCGAAAGATTAGCTTCGTGCGCACGGGGGTGCGGCAGTCATGCGCTGGGATGTCGGAAGATGTCGCTTTCCAGGTACCTGCTCTTTACAAAATCTTCGATGAAATCCTGGTGAATGCCGCAGACAACCTCATGCGGGACCCACAGGCGGGGCGATGCGGGGGCGGCGGCTGCTGCTCGGCTGCTGCTCCGCATGCTGCTCCGCAGTTGCTCGTCGCGCAGGGCATGGACACCATCAAAGTGGACATCGAACAACAGCAGGGCCTCATCAGAGTTTGGAACAACGGCAGGCGAGAAGAGCGCTTGAAGAGCTTCTGTGACACCTTGAGCCGAAGAGTGCCGGGTCCAGGGGTCTCCCCGTTGTCCTGCACAAGGAGCAGAAGGTCTGGTGCTTTCTGGTGGCTCCTAGGAAATAAGAAGTGGTGTGGCTTCCCCAAGCCTGACAAGAAAAAAGGCTCAAAGCGCTCTTTGTATCCCTCGCCCTGCCATGGCATGCTGTCAGTGGGCGGAGCGCGCTTCAGCGACCGCCGCCCGCCGCTTTGGGGCCTTCCTGGAGCCGCGGAGGCACCTTCCCCGAAGCAGCTGCGGCGGTTGTCGGTCTCCGATGGCTCAGCGAGGTGCGGTGCGGGCGGTGCGGGCGGTGCGGGCAGCAAAGGGGCGAAGCTTCTACACCGAGCTGTGCTGGGCTGTTGAGGTGCTGGCGGGTTTCCCTGATGTGGACATGCCGCAGCATGCTTGCAGCAGCGCGGCGATTGGCATCAAGGCCTGCGCAACACTGCGGCAAGGCATCCGCACAGGACCCTGGGCCATCCTGGACCCTTTGCAGCAGTACGGACACCACAGCTCGAGCCCAAAGCACAAAGCTCCTCCAGGATCGGCGAGTCTTCAAGCTCGAGCGATTCCTCAGCAAGGCGCGCGGCGAGAGAGAAGGTGACGGAACATGATGGAGATTGGAGACTGCGGGGTTGAACTAGAGTAACTAGCGGCTCTTACTTTTGCAATTCTGCCGAACGGACGAAGCTGCATTCATGCCAGATTCTGCTAGATGAATGCAGAAGCCTAAGCTGGCTTGAGGCCGGAGTCTTCAGTCGCCGGGAGGCCGCACGGCAAGTCAAAGCCGGGCACGTGACCGTGAACCAGGCAAGCGGTCCTCAGAGATGCTACCAGTAGGGGAACTTTTCAAAATGGGAGAGCCCAGAGCCAGGCAACCGTTTGGGACCCATTCCATGCCGTGTTCCAGTGCGACGAGATTGAAGTCCAAGGCTTCGGCAAAGTCGTTCTCCCGGACTGGGACTCCACAGCGCCCCGAAGCACGGCTGAGAGAAGCAAGCGCCTGCGCGCGCGAAAAGACCTTGAAGAGACTCTGCCCAGGACTCGTCCTCTTCAACAAGCCCACGGGCGTCGTCACGTCCTTGCGCACGAAGTCGAGAACGAAAGCCACGGACCAGCACCTCCCCGCACTCCAGGCGGCTTTCAGAGAGCTTAACACCCGGGCCTCTGTAGGCTCCTGTGCTTGCGTGCGTCTGCGCTCCTCCCAGGATGCCTTGCCCAAAGCCTACAGCGAACTCCTTGCACCGCACGTGCCGGCGCTGCGGCCCGTTGGCCCACTGAGCAGCAAATTGGCAATCACAGCTGCGCAGTCTGCGCATGCTCAATCAATGATTCGGCTGTCTGAGGGCGGTTGGATGCAGCTTCCGCTGGGCTGCTGCTCTTTACAGATTCGTCGGATATGGTGAACCAACTCACGGGGCCCAACAGCTGCGACAAGGAGAGTCGGAGCCATGTACGAGAGCATGTGCAGCGGATTGCAGCGTGCTGCGCAGCTTTTTTTCGGAGGAGTATCTGGTGAGCGTTGCTCCGCTTCCCACCGAAAGGAGCCTCCAGCACCTGCGGGAAGGCCGTCCAATCTTCGCCTATAGGGCCAGAGGGCTTAGGCTGGTGATATCGGATTCCATATTTGTGCACTCGAAAAGCCCGTTTGTCATGGTTGCCGGTCGAAGGAAATCTTCGGTTTGAATCTCACTGTCACTCGGCTATGTGCCCAACTCGAAACGCGGAACCCTCAATCTTCATCATTCCCCGTCGTTCTGGTTCGTGGCTCTCTCGCCATGCTGACCTTCGGCACAAGGGTGAAGGCCGCAACCTGGGAACGAGCATGCTCGAAGGCATGCTCGAAGGCATGACGCGTGATGGCATGCGAGTAAGTGTGCACTGGTCAGACCCCGATTGACCTCAGTGTTCACATTGAGTCCAATGGGAAGCGTGCACAGCCGCGAAACAGCTGCAGCGGAGACAGGCAAAGCAGACCGTCCGCCTGGAACATCCTCCCTTTCACCATGAGTCTGAAAAGGTCCAAGCCTGGGCTACGTGCTCGGACATTCTACAGCTCTGAAAAATCCTCTTTTGTGCTTTCCTGTGTTTACCAAACAAGTCGGTTACCGCTTCTATCACTTCTTTCGGCCTTCGGTCGTTGTATCTCGGCTGTACTTGAATGACATCGACTTGTCTCTGCTGGAATTGACGAACAGACTTGTTGTCTTCACGTGCCGATCGTAAGTCCTCTTTGATGCATAGCACATCAGCTTGCATGTAGGTAGGCCGCTCTCTGAACTAACGTGTGCCTGTAGTAGGACATTGTGGCCGACAGGTGTCAACATCAGGGACGGCAACACGAAGCGGGGGATGACATTGCCCTGCGCCGTAAGTCTTGTGCCAGGGCCTATGGTGAGGGCAAGGTCCAACAGCCTGCATGCAACTGCTGAAAGTCGCGAGCAGAGACCGAGTGCGTTTGAAGCAGCGATCCATACATCCGACACTTTTTTGATTCTTGCTATAGGCCCTTTTGTATCACGTCGATAAGCCGTTCTATTATGCCAGCGCAGATCCCAAGACAGTGCTCTTTCATCGGGACGACCACGACGAGGAGGATGACCAGGGAGGACGACAATGACGACCTAGACGCAAGTAGGACGATCAGGAGACCATGACGACAACGACCATGACGACCATGACGACCATGACGACCATGACCACGACCCAACCACTACCACCAGGACCACGGAGAGAGCACACGACCACCACACAAGAGACCACGAGCGGACCACCCAGACCAGCAACAACACCTCCAGGAGTCCAGCAAAAATCATGGATCCCGCCTTCGTGGGGATGCAGATACGCCATTATCACAGTTGACATGGTTCGACCTTCCAAGCACGAATCGTTCTGAACAAATACCTGCGCAGCACGATTGCGGAGGATTGTCAATTCCGTGGACGACTTGTCACGGCACCACACACGCGGAGCATGATTTCAGAAGCAAAGCGACTCCTGCTAGCTGTACCCCGTGCTTGAACACATATTGGGTTTGACTACGCAACAGGGACCACAGCATCCAGAGAGAACTGTAAGCCATCCTGCACAGAGCACTTGAACCGAAGTACGGTAACGCCTTCGCAACGCATTCGGCAAGCCTCGACCTCCAAGGCGAAGTGATTCGAACGAGGCTCGGATGCCGCGAGCTGTCCTGCGCTTCGCCATTCGCGAAGGCAGGATCCAGAGCTGGCAGCCACTGCCAGCGCTAGCGTCTGGAGTGTCGTGTGGCCTAGGCCGCAACCGGCAGATCCGGCGAATGTGCAAATCTGTGGGCCTCACGGTAGAGTGGCTTCTCAGTTCTTCGGCCATAAGAGAAGCGGATACAAAAGCCGTCTCTCGCTCCCTCTCTCTGACAGAAACTCACCGTCTCCGAAGCGTTTAGAGTTTAGAGCGCGGCCTCACAGCGAAGAGCCGAGAGCCGAGGAACGCGCATCGGGCCGCTCCGGCTCGGCAACTTGGCGATTGGAGCAGCCAGGGATGCAACGAGCGAGGAGCGGAAAGCCCTCTCTCTCTCAGCCATGGGCCAGGCCGCAATAAAGGGCCCATGAGACGGGGCAGACGGGGACCCACACCACACCGCTTCCTATTACACCGGAGACCCCCGACGTTCGCGGCTGCCCTTCCGCATCCTGCTCGGCGCAGCCTGCCCTTTCTGCAGATTGCCAGGGGGCCTATCGCCAGGACCGCAAGTGTCCGACCGGCAACTTGAGGCGGTGAAGACCGTGATCTGCATCACCGTGATCATTAGGAAGCGTAATTAGCTGGCGAAAAAGCAAGACGGCTTCAGGCCTTGTCTTGTGCGGCGTTCAGCGGCCAACGATCTTTGTGCAAAAATGGGCGAGGAAGGGGCACCCCGCACAGCCGAAATCGCAGTGTGCTGCAGCTGCCCGCTTAGCGGCTTAGCACCTTGCCTTCGCAAGCAGTTTTCTGTTCTGGCAGGTCTATGTCCCAGAGCTCGTGTTTGGCCACTTGTTGACCAGTGACAACTACGACGACTCTTCTTCCAAGGTGGGAGTAGGACCGTCGGGCTCTGGTCGGTCTTGCCATCCTTGTCGATGTGGCGGAGTGTTTCAGGTGGTGGGAGGCCGGAACGGCTACGGTGCCAAGCTTGCCAACGTCTTCTCCACGGAGTTCAAAGTGGAGACTTGCGACGGCAAGAACAGGCGCCACCTCGGCTTGTCGGAAAGTGTCTCAGTAGCGAGGCCTTCGTTGCAATTTGTTTCCCCCTGGCGGGCTAGGTTCAGCCAGCTGTACAAAAACAACATGCAGGCCTGCGGATACTGCGGATGAAAGCCTCTGGCAGTTGAGTGTCTGACTTCAAGTCAGGTCAAGGGCAAGCCGGAGATTCAAGCGACCAAGGCGGGAGAGCAGACGAAGCGGAGCCAGCGGCTTTTCATAAGAATGTCTCTCTAGGAGAAGTCCTTCACCTGCATCACCTTCAAGCCGGACCTGGCGAAGTTCGGCATGGCGCGCCTGGACGACGCTTGGTCGCCGCGTTGCGGGGCCCGGGCCTATACACGTCCCCGTCGCAGTCTAAGATGTGCCAAGGAGGACATCGTCTCCTTGCTGACGAAGCGCGTCTACGATGTGGCGGGTTCCACAGCAGCCGGCCTCTCAAGCGAGCTTCTTCTGAGTCAAGCTACGGCGACGACTGTCCTCAGGAGCGTTGCAGCGTGTTTCTGAATGGCGAGAAGCTCGACGTGAAGAACTTCAGAGACTACTGTGACCTGTATTTGAGCAGCTGCCGCAGTTTGAGAGAGGATGTGTGAATTGGGTTTGCGTCTGTGTGTCGTTGCGTCCTGCGGGGCCACGGCAGGCTGACGCGCCAGGGCGTGCCCCAGATCTACGAGAAGTGCTCCGACAGGCCCGGGGTATGAAAAAAAGGGCGGTGTGTGTGGAAGAGGGTGTGGCTTTTGGGCCGTCAGCCGCGCGTCAGGTGGGAGATTTGCGTGAGCCTGACGGAGACGGGCTTCCATCAGGCGCGGTGTTAACTGGAACTCTCCGGTCCCTGCGACGGTCGCGTCGCTGTCGCCGATCGCAGGTGAGCTTCGTGAACTCGATCTGCACGATCCGCGGGGGGACCCACGTCACGCACGTCAGCGACCAGGTCGTCGAGGCCGAAGAACTTCGCGGGGGGGCCGCCTCCCTCTGCGCGCGTGGGCTTCAGGCGATCCTGGAGAAGGTGCGGCTTCAAAGCAAGGAGAAGATGAAGGGAGGAGTGGACGTTCGGCCCCATCACGTGAAGCCGGGCGCCAAGAGTCTCCGACTCCGCCATGATGCGCCCTCTCTTTTTAGCACCTATCCCCTTTTTTTGCCTCTGCGCCGCGCCAGGAACCACCTCTGGATCTTCATCAAGTGCCTGGTGGAGAATCCGGCCTTCGACTCGCAGACGAAGGAGAGATCACCCTCGGAATATCCCTCGAAGCCTCTACCCCGGAAGATCTCTTCGGGTGGTCCTAGTATTTCCTAGTCCTACAAATTTAGGTCAGAGATGCGCATTCGAGGCGCATCGCGTGTGGGGTTGAATCTCTTCCATAGAATAGCCTCCCGATGCCATAGACCAAAAAACAGCCTCCGACATATTTCCCGCAGGGACCGGAGAGCCCAAACATGGAGACTCGAGACACCGGACCAAGACCTCCTGCACAGCCAATGGAACTCTCTCTTTTAGTAGGTCGTCGTAGTGTCGGGGTACACTCCGGATCCAAATATGGGACAACAACTAACAGCTAACAGATATGAGAGTCGGCCCTCTTTTTTGGCCGCTTAAGGCCGCTCCAAAAAAAGACCGAAAACAGAGCCACCACCCCACCCCCCCCCCCCTTTTTTTCTGAGCGGNNGGGGGGGGGGGGGGGGGGGCACCGGGCACCGAGTGCCGCCTCTCCGAGGCCCAAAAGGCGCGTAACTTTCAAACAGCTCTCAGCCGCACGGCCTGGGGAGTCGCGGAGTATTTCCCTCAGAATCCTAGTTAAGTGAAGTGAAATATATAGGATGCCTCCCGCTGACATGATGAGAGTTGTCTGCGAGCAGAGTATACATCCTGCTCGTTTGTCGTGTGTGCGTGTGTGTGCGCCTGTGTGCGCGGGTGGTTGCACGGGGAGCCTCGTACTTGAGTCCAGGTACGCTTGAACGGAGCCTCTGAGAACTCGCTGTCTGCTTGTAAGTATGAGATGTTCTTTGGGCTGCGGAGAGCACACTGCTGCCTCGCCCCTTTGCTGCGTCGCGCTCCTCAGGAGACATTGATGACGAAACAGTCCAAATTCGGGTCTCGCTGTGAGCTGTCCGAGAAGTTCCTTTCAGAGGAAGGGCGGGTAGACCGCTGATTCATGCCTCTGATAAGTCGGGTCAGGTGGCAACGTGTGGCGTGGTAGATCTCATCCTCATGGCGGCGATGGCAAAATCAAAGGTCGACCTGGGAAAGAAGCTCAAGGCGCAAGCATTGACATAGCGAGTGGTGGCTGTGAGCACCTGGTGAGCCCACTAACAGGCCAACACCAGCCGTGTCGCTCGCCTCACGGGCGTTCCGAAGCTCGAGGACGCCAACGATGCAGGTGTCACGAGATGCTTCGTGTGTTTTGCGTGGCCTGTGCAGTGCAGCCGGGAGCAGAGGCGGCAAGCTGTCGAGCGAGTGCACGCTGATCCTCACCGAGGGAGACTCGGCAAAGGCCCGGGCCACGAGGGCGCCTTTTTTCTGCGGGGCTTTCTTTGGTGTTTTTGTTCGGTGAAAGGCTCTAGCTGTGGCCGGGCTCAGCGTCATCGGCCGAGACAAGTGGGGCGTCTTCCCACTCCGCGGCAAGGCCTCGATGCCGAGGAAGAGAAGGGCTCTAGTAGTGAGACAGTTTGCATCTCGCCGTGGCTAGGTTCTCAACGTGCGTGATGCCACGCTCAAGCAGATGATGGCCAACGAGGCCAGTGCCTTGAGCGTCGGCGTCGCGGCGTCGACATGCGCAGTCGACGCGCCGTTTTGCAGGAGATACAGAACTTGATCAAGATCATTGGCCTCGATCTGAACCGGGAGTCGGGGCCCGTTTTGGAGGTCTCTTCCTGCTATGCGACCCGAGATGATTTCGAGGTACGATTCCGAGCTGAAGGGGCTCCGGTACGGTTCGATCATGATCATGGCCGACCAGGCAGGGGCCCCCCGCCGGGGCCGGGGGGGCAGGCGCAGGGCAGCCCGGCCCTGGCCAGGAAGGAATTTTCCCCAGGAAGTTAGTGCCAGGCTCCGCAGTTTCCGCAGCACGTATGAATGCTCTGTTTTTTTTTTTTTTTTTTTT
>CAJNJA010015859.1:0-11578 GCA_905231915.1 Symbiodinium necroappetens | reverse complement strand
GGTTTAACGTAAAGTCAAAGCATGGTGCAGTTTAGAATAGACATGTTCAAACATCTGTGTGTGTGTGTTTAAACATATTGGTTTAAACATCTTGGCGTTTAAACAGTTTAAACCTGGTTTAAACAGTTTAAACATTCGGTTTCGGGGGCCCGTGTTTGTTTAAACATTCCGGCGTTTAAACAGTAAATGTTTAAACAGTTTAAACAGGACCCTCTGCCCAACCCTGGCGTAGTCAGGACGACAAATCAGCCGTAAACCTTAGACTCTGAACCCTGAACCTGGGGTAATAAGGAGCTTAACACCACAAAGCCCTAAACCTCAACATGAACCCTGTTGCATCGGGCGTTGTGTACATCTTCAGGTGGGCCTGAGAGGGAGACGGCCTGGTCTGAAATCCTGAACTCGCGAACCCGAAGCCCAGCACCAATCGTAGTCATTCCATGTTATGAAATATCATAGCATATTCTGTCAGATTAGTCCAGGTCGTATCAGAATGTACTGTACTCTACGAAAATGCGTTATATTGTATTGTCGTCCCATTTACGTCACAGTGGCTTCCCTAAGTTTTTGAGAAATCAACTTCGGCAGCAGGAAGGAGCTGCCATCATCGGACCCTCTGGTCTGGGCCTCGGTGGGTGGGTTGGGGTTACTACTAGTTCGTGTTACTTTCAGTCATTTGTACTAACGTTTTTGGTAGATATTTGTAATACTCGTAGATATTTAGTAGTAGCGGTGTGTATTATTAGTACTCTTACCGCTGCTGCTCCAGCTTCCGCGTTCCAAGCCCTCCGAACGACTGGAGCGACTCTGGTCCATGGCCTTGTGGCTTCTGGTCCTGATTGCGGTCTTTGCAGGGGCACGGGCCACTGCAAAGGAACGCTTTGAGCAGTTTTATAACGGTCTGAGTGAGGTGGAGTGCTCGATAAGGGTGGATTGCCAGGCAAGATACGGCAACGTGCCTGCAGTCGAAGCACTTCTACCCAGCATTTACTTTCGGTGCGATGGATTGGCAGAAGCCGCCACGTTTGGCAAGACATCCGTCGTCGAGTACTTGCTGGACAATGCCAGGAATTGCAGCACAACAGAGCCGCTGGTGGAAGCGGCTAGCGAAGGCCAGGTGAAGGCCGTCGAAGTCCTTCTAAAGCACAACGACACAACGGACTACCGAAACTCAGCCGGCTCCACGCCGCTCACGGGAGCTGCTCAGAATGGCCGTCAGGAGACCGTGTCGGTGTTGCTGGGGCACAAGGCAGATCCTGAAATGGGGGACAAGTACAACCTCACAGCGCTCATGTGGGCTGCTAAGAACGGCCACAAGGAGGTGTTCCAGGTCTTGCTCCAGTCTGGAGCCACCCTCGAGAACCCGTGGGCCATTGATGCCAGCAACAATTTGCCCATCTATAGTCAGATCGAAGACAAGGACATCAGGAAATGGTGGAAGTCCCGGATGAGCAACTTCTCGCAAGTGCAGATGGTGTTTACCAACCCCAGGACATACTATGCCATCATCGGTGGAATTCTTTCAGCGCTCTTCATGGTCGTTGTGCTTCACAAGCTGGAATCTTATTCCAAAGGGGTAAGAGCGGTCCAGCTGGTGGCTCAGGACCAGTGTGAGTTCGGACAGGGGGCTTGGCTTCTTGTAGCCAAGGCCGAGAAGCAGGACACGAGGACAGGAGGTACTGTACTCCTCCTCTTTCGAATGCTTGAAGCCTTCGCCAACATTGTGGCAGTCTTTGGCTTCGGAATGGTACGGATATGGTGGGTCCAGTGGCTCCCAGTTGTGACTCTGGCCTACCTTTTCCCGGCGCTCCATTACTTGAGACACCGGAGCTTTTTCGCGCTTTTGCGAAAGCCGGCTTTGGTCATTGCTGCCCACAATCCCGGCAGTGCGCTCGTCGCACTCCTGCGCATGACAGTCTTGGGAGGGATCGTCTGCTTTTATAGTGGCACCAGTCCTGCGATGAAGCAGGTGAACGCACGGTTGAAATCGGATTGGGGTGGACAGATGTTGCTGCCCGATGAAGCTTTCACATTGCCACTACCACAGGTGACCATGAGGAAGCTGATCCAGATATCTGCTCCCCTGGCTATGGTCTTTGTCCTTGCCTACATGTTGGCGCTCCTGATGTACATTGCATTGTCTTCGGCTATCGAGGCCGAGGGGTGACTGCATCTTCTGCAACTGCTGCTGCTGCTGCTACTGTTACTCCTCCTACTCTTATAACTACCAATACTACTGCTAATACTGCTTCTCCTACTAAGACTAGTACACGGACTATGCAAGTGCGAGTGCCAGTGCTTGTGCCAGTGCTACTGCCACTGCTGTTACTGCTTTTGTTACTACTGCTGCGGCGACAACACTGCATGGAAAGGTGTTCTACCCTTACCACCATTACTACAACAACTACTAGGACTACTCCTACTCTTACTCCTTACTTCTACTCATGCCTTTTTCGGTTACCACCTAGGGTCGGTTACCCCTTTTTTGGTTAGCTAAATTCTAAGTTGTCCGATTTCACAGGTCCCCTGTGACGACTAGAGTCACTTTTGTAGGAGTCTGCGATATCGTGCATCATTGATCATCCCTGAATGCGCCGTGACGACTAAAATCTGTAGAGGGTTCTGCTGTATTCTGCATTGCTGTTCTTCTTGAGTTCCCTGTGACGAACACATTGTGTTGACCGTGTGTAAAACTTTTCAATAAGATGTTGCCTGCGTGCCCGTGTTCATCGCTGAGCTCATCCCCGTGACTACTAAAGTCCGGGACTAGTAGAGTCGTGGAGGAGGTGTGCCGTTAAAGTCTGGGGTCGTGGTGCACCGTGGCCACTAGAGTGCGGGAGGGGTGCTTGAAAGGAATTTAATGGTCACGGCTCCGTGACCAACTAAGTTTCGAGAGTGCTGGTAGGCCCCAAGAGAGCAGGCACGAGGAATTTAATGGTCACGGCTCTGTGACCATTAAATTTCGGTAGGGCCGCCCGCAGGCACCAAGAGAGCAAGCACGAGGAATTTAATGGTCGCGGCTTCGTGACCACTAAATTCCGCGGGCTGGGGTGTGGGGTAGGCACAGGCTGAAGGAATTTAATGGTCGTGGCCTCGTGGCTACTAAAGTCCGGGAGGTGTGCCGTCAAAGTCTGGGAGGGGTGTAGGGTACCGCGCGCGTGCGCGGGCGCCACAACTTCACGCCCGCCGGGCACGCACGCTCACACACTTGGGCCCGCCCGCCCGCCCGCCCAGACAACAGATGGGCAAGCTTCAGAGTCATCAGCTAGGCCACATCATTCGATATTTTCTGTCTGCGGGGCTGTGACCTAGACAATATCGGGTGCCTCTGTATTAGAGTGCTCATGGCTCCTACTGCATGCAGGGCTGTCGGGCGTGACAAAAAAATTTGGGGGTTTCTTCCTTAAAGGGTTCAACCTGCCTTCTGTATGCAGTGCTGTGACCTATAAATTTCCGGGGGCCTACTATGGCCTACTTCTTAAAGTGTTCCTAAGCTTGCTTCCGTATGCGGGGCCGTGACCACTAAAGTCCGGGTGCCTATTTCTAAAAGTATTCGTGATTGATAAAGTCGTGGGGTTCAATTCAAAACCTGCCATGACCACTAAATTCCGGCGATATGTGGACCAGCACATGACCAGCATATGCTGGTCATAGGGCGGCCATCAATGGGGTAATTGGAAGGGGGAGTACCCGGGAAATGTATATTTCAGACGTGATCTGCGAGCTTACATTATTCCTCCGAAAGCCCGACAAATTGATTCTGGGGAGGAGGATAAACTGTGTGGTGGACGAATAATAACGTCCACTCCTATTCTTAGTCCTAGTCCTAGTTCTACTCCTACTCCTTCTCCTGTGCTGCTGCTGCTGCTGCTGCTGCTGCTCCTGCTGCTGCTGCTGCTGCTGCTGCTGCTGCTGCTGCTGTCTGTGGTTGTCCGAACCCCCCGGCCATCTGAAATTATTCGACAGAGCACATGCAAGGTGGTGTGCAGAAGACGAATGTTGTTAATGACAGCACTTGAACAGTGGCATGCTGGTGTCTGTCCTGCTACCAGCATAATGTAACAACCACAGCACGAACCAACAACGAGAGCAACAGCGCGAAGAGCAATCGCAATAAGCAGCAATAATTTCGACTGATAGTAACAACACGACAGCAGTCAGCAACAAACACAGTACGAGCGGATGCAATGTCAAAAGAAGCAGCAGAAGAAGCAGCAGCAGCAACACCAGACGCAAAACAACCGCCATCCCAGACAGCAATTGCAGCAACAACAGGGCTAATTCAATTGGTTGCAGGGTGGCCCCAAGGTGTTTCCCCGTCAGCTTGAGGGCCCGCCTTTCGAAGCTCGAAAGACTTTAATCTTCTTGTTCGCGGTCTCCTCATAGACTTTGAGAAACTCCCCCCCTATCACTCCGGAATCCCTACACCTTATACCTAAGCTTCTTTTCCCGCGGATGGAGGAAGTCACGGACATTGAGGACGAGGTAAGGGAGCTTTTGAAGGAAGCGCAGAAAGCCGAAGAGGAGAGGGAAAGAAGGAAAGCAGCCCAGGACACGAAGAACGGAATGTGTTTTTGCTCCTCTGCCTCTCGTGAAAGAGTCGTTTTCGAGCTGCCCGATCATGATAAACAGGTACCAGGGGAAATTGGCTTGCAACATCCGTGGGCCGCTGAGCTGCCTGTACGGCAAGGCCTTCCTCTACGTTTTGGACGTGGGCCTTGACCTCAACACAATCTACACGCTCGTGGCCTCGAGCAACTTTATCTTCGCCGGTGTGCTGACGGCAATCATCTCTCGGACCTTTTTCCATGAGCTCATGCAGGGGCGAAGTCCGGCCAGCATACGAGACTCTTTGTATAAGAGCACGGAAAGGGGCATCATGCACAAAGACTTGCTGGAGATGCTGAATGAGGAGAAGTCATTCGAGGGGGTGCTGAGCCTTGCGCTGACATCCTACTCCTTTTTCTTCTGCACCTTGATGCCTGTTCAAGCCATCGTGCAGGCATTTAGCATTACCCTGAGTGCTTACGGCGTGGTCGGTGGTCTCTACGAGCTGATCGACTTGAATCTGATTGAAAAGAGTGCTCCCAGCATGTCGCAGGAGATGCAGACAGGCTTCCTTTGCGGAGCTGACAGCGACCCAGAGTTGTCCGAGTCTGAGGTTGTAAAGATAGATGAGTTTGAGGACCTTGAGAACTGAGACACATCTCCGTCGGCATTCTGGTCCGCTCCAAAGCTGGGCGGACTCGGAGTGCGTCGGCGAAGCTGGTGTTTTCAGTTTTCTGCTGATTTCGGGTGGGTTCCCAGGTCCTTGGACTGAGCCCAAGGACTTTGCGACTTGCGTATCACCTCACCCGACGGGCCAATGCTGACGAGGGAGCAGCAAGGTGTGGGCG
Organism: Symbiodinium necroappetens; assembly: GCA_905231915.1. NCBI lineage: Eukaryota > Dinophyceae > Suessiales > Symbiodiniaceae > Symbiodinium > Symbiodinium necroappetens. The sequence continues at coordinate 6,182 of CAJNJA010015859.1, read as the reverse complement.
CCCTCCGCATCCTTTCTTGGGCGTATTTGGGAGTTTCAGGAACCCCGGGAAACCCGAATTTCGGCCCCAAGTACCAAGATCGCAGAATCCTGTATCTAGCTGAGGACGAGGATCCGTAGAACCCGAAGCCCCCAAGCCCCGAAGCCCAGGCTCTCACAGCAAGCAGATCTCCGAGATGACGGGATCCAGGCCCCCGAGGGCCACAGGGGTATCCTGCTTGGCCAGCTGCAACGTTCCGTAGTCCAGTAGAGTACTGAGTACGATACGTACGTCAACATACCACAATAGGCTATACCATACTAATGCACTAATGCGAGTACGGACACAAAGACTGTTACGAAGACTGATACGACTGCAAATACGATCATGAACACAGATGGGAATACCAATACTGGTACTGATACCCATAGTCGTACTCATACCCATACTCATACTCGTACCTCTACTCATACTCACACTCACTACTAGGTACCACGTACTGAACATTAAATACAAATACTAATGCTATGTACAGTTTTGGCGGCCTGGCCTAAGCCCGAAACCCTAAAACCCCAAATCCCTAAACCCTGAAACCCTAAATCCTTTGTAAATTAACTCCCTAGACCCTAATTCCAAAACCCTAAAACCCGGAATCTAAACTCTAAATCCCTACACTGTCCTACACCTTAAATCCCTAAATCCTTAAACCGTCAACAATGCAGAGAGATCGACCGTCGAGCAGGTTGCATCTGAGCAGCAAGGGCGAGTACTACCCGGGCACGCAGCTGCAGGACGGGAACCCTGGGTTTCAGGGGTGTTCGATTTTTTTCCCTGTGGTTTTAGATTCTTAGTTTTTGTTTTCTTTCGGGTTGTAGGGTTTAGAGGCTCGGGCCTTGCAAACTTCTCAAAAATGCTGCTTTGCTGCGAGGCTTCGCCCCCCGGTGCTGAAGACCTCTGAAGCGAACCCGGCAGGAATGCTGCTGCTCATTGCTGCGCTTCGGCTGCTGCTTCATGATGACAATGGTGATGATCATGTGCATGATGATGACGAGGAGACGAGGACTTTTTGGATGTTATCGCCAGTATGCAGGCGATGGCGACTGCTGCTGTTGTTGCTCCTATTTCTACATATTTCTACTGTTGCTCTAATAATACCAGGACTAGTATCCGTGCTTTTTCTTTGGCTTTTCCAGCTTACGCTATCCTTAAGCCAAAGCCCCAAGCTCTACACATCTATGAACCCTATCCTCGCAGGAGATGTTCGTCAAGGGCCCTTCTGCAGACAGCGTCTCAAACTGCGTCCTGCAGGCCAAACCCATTTGGGTTGTCAGTCGCTAGAACTTCAGGACGTCTAAGCATATTTCGGCTTCAGGGTCGCTGAAGGCTTAATTAAAGTAGAAGCTTGTTGCGGATTTTCGGTTTATGGTTCAGGGTTGCGCTGGAGATTGCCGTGATAAGATCAAAGACCTGGGCACCCGAGCGCAGCGGCAGGATGCAGGGAATCTTGATTTTAATGGTTGAGTGTTTTTGGGTCCGAAGAAATGTCTCGGTCTTGTAAGATCTGGCACTGACTGCGCAAGGAGTTTTTGCCCCTCGCGCGGGTTAGCCGTCTAAGCCCCTGAAGATCCTCCGAGCAACCCGTAGGCATGGTACAGTAAGCCCTGAACGGCATGTGAACCGGAAAACCACTAGGCCCGAGAGCCCTGCAGAGCCCCGTTTGTAGCATCCCAGAAGCTCAAAGCTTGACGGTGCCTGTCATGAACGGCACCAAAGTCTCCACTTGCAGCAGCCAGAGAAGCTCTTCAGGTTGTTGTTTTAGGGATCATGAGGTCGAGGATTTAGGTGTAAGGACGCCTTAGGAAAGGGGCTGGGGTGCTAAACCCATGATCGTGGTGACAGGCCACCCTCTCCCCAGGCATTCCAGTATCAGCGGCCCACGTCGCAGGAGTCATCTCAGGGCCAGGGCCAGGGGGGGTTGTGGTTGGCGGGCAACATGAAACAGAGAACTTAGAGACGTTCTGTCCACATTGGAGTCCTGTCACTTCTTGGCAGCAGGGAGCCGAGGCTTTCCATACTTCAACACAAGGAGGGGGCTTCCTCCGCCCCGGCTATGGGCCTCCTAAAAGCCGCGTGGCATGTTCGACACCCGCCTGCTTGCTCATGGTATCATCAAGGATGATCTGCACCGACATGCGGGACATCTGCAAAGCAAAGAGTTGAGCCCAACAGTTGCCTTGACTGTTTCCAGCTTGTGCCCGGGGACATCAAAGCGAATCATGCGGATCTGCAAGCAGCATAACCTTCGCCCCCGGTTTGTTATGCCGGTTGAGGGAAGAAGACGAAGCAGCGAATAGTGCGTTTGCAAGAGTCACATTTTCACGCCCCGGTCAAAGCATGAAGACCCCAATTCCCGGTGCACATCTTGTCTAGCCCGAATTTCGAGTCTAAAAAGGCCAAGGCCAAACCCACCGATTCTGCAGCGCCACTCGCTCGTACGACGACGATGGCGATGCCCCCTGCTACTGCTTGGCATCCAATGTCCCCGAGCCTGCACAGCATCCGTAGTTTGTGTTCCGTGAACCTTTCGACCACTGGCATGACCGCAGGTGCTGAGCAAGCTTCAGGAGGAGACCGGCAGGAGCGGGATTGGCGTCTGTTTGAAAATCCGGAGCGGGCCTGCTTGGGGCTTTGGATTCAGGAAGCCTAAGCCCACAACCCTCAACGCCAAAGCAGCTCCAACATCGTTTGCTGAATCGCGTTGAAGGTCACATCGCCTGCAACCTCAGAAAGAGCCAGAGTCGAAAAGCTCTGAAGACTGCGACGCTAGACTCCAAATCAGGTATGTCGTTCCTGCATCCTAGACTGCACTTTACAAACCTTGCGATTTTCATCGATTTTCTTGATGCTACGATGCCCTTCCGCCTCTTCCCCTGTTCATCCTCGACGTCGTCGTCATCGTGATGGTAGCAGCAGCAGTTGGAGCGGCATGAGGAGCTGTAGCAGCAACAGCAGTAGCAGGAGCAGGAGTGAAGTAGAAGCAGCAGTCGTGGTAGCACTGTTATCACCCGTCTCGTTGTCAGTATCAGTAGCAGCTACAAGGCTATATGCTCAGTTCCGTGGCAGAATGTCTGCAGAGCAACTCAACGCTTTGTGCCCTTCCCTGCCTCAGATCCCCAAGCGTCAACCCCAAATCTGCAAAAGTGCTGAGCTCCGAAAGCCCCCTGAAAGCCGAGTCATCCCTGCTTTTGGGGTCCTGAACCCTAAACACTAAACACTAAACCCAAAAAAAGCAGCGCAGGATCAGCGGAGGCGAGTTTGAGGTGGAGGAGGGCGGCGCCCGGGCCTGGAGCCAAGGCTCTCTTCTCTCTAGGTCTGAAGCGAGGCCTTTGAGGCTAAAGAGGTGTTTATTTAGGGGTGCCTAACAAAAAAACGGGAGCAAAACTCCTATGTGGAAGTAGCACGTGGGGTGCGGGTCATGTTCTGATGTAGAGCTCTTTCGAGCTGCCGCACTGGCTTTGGGGGGGATGCGTGTTGCCTGTTTTCCTCTGGCTCAGAGCGCTGCTGTTCCCAACCACATGCAGGATGGTTTGGCCCAGTGAGCTGCTTCATGCATGGAACTGTCTGCCTGCAGCTTCCGGGGACAGGGACGAGTTCGAAGGGCTGGCCGAGGGCCTTGTGAGACTCGAGCAGTCAGCTGAGCCGGCTGAGCCGGTGGAGTTTGATGCTCGGGTGTCCCTTCACAATGCCGTTACAGGAACCGGGGAGGTAGACCTCAAAATGTCTTCGCATGCATCGGCAGCGGAAGTTTGCGAGCTACTCTGGATGTTCTCAACCAGGACCAGTGGTTCGAAGAAAGGCGTTATGCCGCCGCGTCCGCATACTCTCCCGGTCAACTGCGCTTGATGCAGAACGACCGAGAAGTAAGGCAGGGGGAATTTGGGTTCAACAAGATACTGTGGCAAATTTGACCGCACACGGGTAATGGCTTGTCCTGTGACAGGTACGACAGGCCGCTGCAGAAAGAGGGGGAAACGGCGACTGCTTCATATTGTATCTTAGCGGAGGATGAGTCGCAACGTGCCTCGGTGCAAAATCATCGCTGCTGCCTTCATTGGTGAAGCAGTGAGCCATATGCTGCCAAACTGCCATATACTTCCATACGTACTGTGACTTCTCAAGATCCCAAGCACCTGAAGCCTACTGGCCACAATGCTGTCTAATTGGTTGTAAACACTGCAAACCCCGCATGCGCTGATTCCGAAAGTCTTTCCGAGGCCTCCTCAAGGAGCTGTCGCCCATAGAGCTCCGAAAGAAGATGGAAAAGCTGAGCAGCCGACGTTGTTGTGATGGAAGCGGAAGGCTGCTAGTCGAAAAAAAGCATGTCGCTAAAGGTGGACCTGAAGCCTGGATGTCATAGCACTTTTGTTGGCATGGTTCAACCACTAGAACAGAAGTCCGCCTCCAGGTGCTGGGGCGAGACTGTAGCCTTCGCCCGCATCCTCCGCATCCTCGGTGAGCACGCCCACGCCCTGCCCGTCACGACGCGGAGTGGCTCCAATGCAGCCGAGTCCGCCGGCTGGCTACTGGAGGCCCTAAGAGTGTCCAGTGCAGGGTGATTGAAGTTTCTACGTTCTGATTCTGATGCCCCGGCATGTGAGGTGCTTGCCGAAGCAGATTCGATGGACTCGCCGGAGGAGCTTCTAAATTATCTCTGTGAGGAGTTGGCTTGAGTCAGGCCATAGCAAGCCCAAGGAGGCTGCTTGCAAGGCAAAGCCCTCATCCTAAGCCTTCAGAGTCTTAATGCTTAGGCGATCTTGAGGGCTGGGGGGGCATCATGTCCAATGCGACTGCTGCCTTCCTGCCTTCCTGCACGCCTTGCCATCTTCTGTCTCCTGTTGTCCTCCATGAAGCTTTTTACAAGGTAGCAACACTCGTGGAGTTCAGCACAGAAGCCTTTGCCTTGCGACCTTAAGAGCGGATATGTTCAAGTCGCACAGGGGTAACTAAACCCTTTTCTCGAAACCCCTGAGCCCTCAACCCTAAACCGTTCTCGTGGGGGTTTGGGCCGGCACAAGCTCGCCTTGTCCTGAGGTCCACTTCGTCCTGCCTGTGCCGCCTCGGCCACAGCACTTTAGGTTTTGAATACCCGGGTGTCAAGCTTTGGCAGTGTAGGACAGGTTGATGCTTGAGCCTTTCGTGGGACGTGTCAAGGCAGGCATGAGATGACCGCAGTGTGAATGGTCAACATTTGTTGTACGTTATGCATGTCTATTGTAGCTATATACGTCAACTATGTAAACAATATTATATGTTTTTATGCAGAAAATATACCTATCATATATATATATATACATATATATATATATGTATGTATGTATGTATGTATGTATGTATGTATGTAGGTGTATGAGATGATGTCTTTCGGTACGTGTAGGAGAGCTTCGGACTTCTGCTTCCGTCGGCTCTTGGCTGCCAGCTCTAGGGCGTAGCTGGGGATCCTCTCCCCTCCCTCCGCGCCCTCCACGCAGAAATGAAGTGCCGGGGCCTTGCAGCAGACAGCCGAAGGGAAGAAATCGCAGCAAGAAGACTTTATAAGTCTTTGAAAGATTTAGATGGTGAAGCTCGCAGGGATCGTGCTACTAGTAATACTGGGACTTCCCGTACCAAGCCCTTGTTCGCCGGTGGATGCACAGCTGCGGGGGTCGAGCGCCACCCTGTCTTTGCCTATTGTTTGTCTTGCAGGCTGGAATAAACCCTGTATGAATGAAGAGCAACACTTGCTCACTAAAAGGTTAATAGGGAGTAACAAGACATGAGAACAATACAAAACTGTGTTGCATGAAAGGCGCGGCGGCGCTCGCGGCCACCCTGGCCTTCTGGGCCCGGCTCTAACTTGAAGTGGTCTAATTCTTCTTCTTTTTACTGTTATTGCTGTTAGTGTTACTGTTGCTCTCACTAGCACTACTAGTTGTTGCTGTTTGTTGCTGTTGTCACGATTATTCTTGGCAGTCTCAGTGTAATTGATCATATTATTATGCGTATGATTTTTATCATTGTCAGTATAATTAGAACAGTCTGAGACCCTTAATGAGTTCCAGCTCGAGGGTCCAGAGTTTCGTGTTTCGGATTTGCTCAGATCAAGTCGAGGTTCGAGAATGTTTCTTTGGATTTTTTAGCAGTTGGCGAACTTCATCTCATAGCAG
>CAJNJA010015858.1:0-11578 GCA_905231915.1 Symbiodinium necroappetens | reverse complement strand
TTCGGGATACTCGGTGTCTAGTTTCTGTAAATTAGGGTACCGTTTCGGGTTCCTTATAAGCGTGCCGTGCTAGATTGGGGACTTAAAAAAGGGACCTAATCTAGAGAACTACAGCATAGATCATCCCGTTGAGCCCCATCCTAACAAAGCTACAAATGCCAGAGTCTTGAACCCAAGCACCCGAAGGTTTTAGGGTGTAGTAGTACTTGGAGGGTCGGGGGACTTTGCGAGTAGATAATGAGTAGACTAAGTACCCCAAAAAGGGATCCTGATTGGGGTCTCGATGCTGACAAGCGTATAGGGCAACCACATAAAGCTAACTCCCCCGACCCTCCAAGTAGAAACTAAACCCCAAATCCTAAACCCTAAACGCCCCTACATCTTCATCATAGACTCAAACAGTAGGGGCCTTGTTCGACACTTAGGGCTCACCCGAAAACCCCAAATCAGGAAGCCCAAAACCTCATCGGCCGGCATGTCGTCCACCTCCTCCTCCTTATCAGGAAAGTCAGAGTTTCTTGAAAAGCTCGAGGTTCTAGGGTTTAGGGTTTAGGGGTTTAGAGGTTTATTAAATCCCTAATTAAGGGTTTAGGGGTTGAGGGGTTTAGGGTTTGGGGCTTTAGGGTTTAGGGTTTAGGGCTTTAGGGTTTATGGCTTTCTGTTTGCTTGAAGCTCACTCGCCCTCACAACCGTAAGACAGCGTACTATGTCCTTAACAACCCCTTGAAGGCTTATTATTATTGTTCTTATTATGGAAGCAAAGCATACTTCTACTTCCTGGGTTGTGGTTACGGGATTTAATATAAACCGCCATAACGATTAAAGAAGCCGTTACTAGAGATCCCCATTATGGTAACTTAAATCAAAATTCTTAACAAGAACCCAACTTCCTAAACCCTAAAGCCCTACACCCTAAGAGTGCTCAAGTTACAGGTCTTTACCAAGGGCTTTAAGATGTACTGATCGGGCTCAGGGTTTCGCAGTGGAGGTTGAAGGCTTAGGGTTTACGGTTGCGTTGGGGTTTCAGGTTTAGGGTTGGTTTAGGGTGTAGGTTTAGGCTTCAACATAGCCGCCTTAATAATTCGAAGTGGGTGTCTTGGGCGTGTATCTTACTACTCACTTGCCATGAAGGAACCCTAAGGCATAACAATAGTAATTATAGTTGCTCAGGATTCCCTATTACGAGTCGAACGTCCTTCCAGTTTTGAAATTATGGTTTGGCACATGGAACAGAGCCTTAGTTGCTGAGTTCATAAGCACAAAGAAAAGGTGCACACTTTCAGTTCTACAAGGGATCATATTATCCCCAAAAAATCCAAAAAAGTTTAAAGTGAGCCGCGGAATTCAGAGTTTGCGACCACGAGGAATCCTATCTCCTAAGCCCTAAAACCCTTATAACTCCAGGGTGTGAGGTCTTAGAGTCTGCCAGAGTCTACGGACCCAAAGGTTCAACCCTAAGCTGCGCAAATCCTACAGCCCTAAACCCTACTTGCAGGGTTGGGGCACTTGGCAAGTAGTTACCTTGTTTACCTTTTCTTCAGCATCATAACCCCAAATTGGCACCCCTCGGCGCCGCAGCGCCTGCATAAGCTGAAGATCCGACTTGGTCTCGGCAGTAAGCTTGGCCGAGGGTTCAACCAAACGAACAGATCCCTGACGCCCCCCTTGGAGCATCTTCAGTGAATGGTCCTGCTTCACTGAGTGAATCTCCTGGGCCCGACTGGTACACTTTGACCATTCGATGTACTTAACCCGCTGCTCCTCAATCATCTGGGCTGCCAGATTTACCAAAGAATGTGAAGGTTCCAGCCTATCAACAAGAGACGCAGGGGCTTCACCCGTTCCTGAAGAACGGCGTACCGGGCTGCAAGCTCGGCTTGCAAAGGGACCTTTCGAGGTTGATCGGATTCCGTAGCTTCTGCAGAGAGCTTGAGCTCCGCTGCCGTAAGAGCGTAAGCCTCGAAATGAAGTCGGCACAAGCATGGGAGAAGCAGAGGAGCCGCAGCGGAAACCATTGGTGACCGCAAGGCCAAACCTCTCGTCTTCAACAACCAGGCCCAAACTAGTTCAAACTTTTTAGGATAGACCTAATACATAACGCCAAAAAGTTTAAAGTTCTCGCATTGGCTATCTAAGAATCCTTTCAGTGCAACTCGAGGCCCGCAACTCCCCTTTCAAGCCTTTATGGCTTTAAGCTTCCTGCCCTGGGTTATTTTCTTGCAGGGTCGGGGGACGTAGTAAGTAGCTATTCTTGTAAAGACTTCTAAGGTATTCTAAGTATCATAACCCACATTAGTATGCGTTTTAGGGTACTTATGAGCCTACTTATTTCCTACTTACTAAGCCCTCCAAACCCTAAACCCTAAACCCTAAATCTCTAAACCCTCCAAACCCTAAACCGTAGGTTCAGGGTTGACCCTGAACCGTACTGCCACATCCAAATTGCCTCAACTCGCAATTGAAAGCCCGGCAGCAAATTTCAGCCACCTGCCCTGAGCCAGGTTTAGGGCTTAGGGGGTTAGGGATTTAGGGGTTTAGGGTTTAGGGGGTTCGGGATTTAGGGTTTTGAGGGTTTAGGCTTAGGAGCTTAGTGCTTATTGTTTAAGGTTTCGGCAACTGAACCCTAAACTCCAGCCGCGCAGCGGTGGTCGTAGTCGTTGTCGTTGGGGCGTCCGTGGATGTCTTCCGTTTCGTGTGCCTTGGGACGGCGACAACAGAACTCCAAACCGAAACCCAAAACCCTAAACCCTCAACCCCAAACCCTTCAGAAACGTTCCAATATATGTAGAGCACACTGGGGCTATGTAGTGTTGGAAAGGAACCCGAAACAATAAACTAAGGAGATACTAGCAGTTAAAGGACAACCTCAAACAGACTCAGATGCCATGTTAAGCTTGGTTCCTGAGTAGCCTCTTTGTAATAAGGGTACCCTTTTTCCCACTATTCGGTTTTAGTAAGGGGGCCCTAAAATAAAAAGGGCAAAAGGGTACTACTCAGGGACCTAGTAAGGTCAAACTCAATGTATGCAGATTCCTACACCTTACACCGCAAGCATCCCGAATCCTTACAGTATCTAAGCAAGACTTGGGATTGCAAGCAATTGTGAATATGCTTACCTTACTTATCACACTACTCCTAAACCCTAAACCCTAAACTAAGTTCCATGGGTCCTTGAAGAAATGCTACACCCGTAACCTTGAACCTTCACTGGCGCAGATGCTCAGCAGGTTCTTTATGGGACATCTTACTTGGATGTCAAAGGTGCCTGAGACAAACAATCAAAGCATGAGCCATGTAGCTACACTTCCGGTTCAGGGCTTGAATGGAAGGGACATGTTACCTTTTTCGCATAAGTATATACCCATGGACACTGACAGGCAAGTGTTTCAACCTTCGCCCTTGAACTATGACACAAAGCATTAACCTCGATGTAGACCCCCTGATAAACGAAGCGGCTTTTTTGAAGGCCCAAATAGACGGATCCCTGCCATGGTCCTTGTAAAGGGGTGGGTTTGTTTGTCCGGGGTCTTTATAAGAAAGTCAGACGCCCCCAAGAACAAATCGAAAGTCGAATATGCCAACCCATGAAAACCATTCAAAATACCCAACTCCTCCCCTAAGTGCCCAAGTATTCATGAAGCCTAGTGTTTAGGGTTTGGGGTATAGGCGGCAGAAAGGAAGGCTGGCGAGGGTTCGACGAAGGTTTGTCACCTCCAGGCCGCAGCAGTGCAGCATGGCCAGCTTTCCAACATACGGTTGATGATATAAATCCTGCATTACCCATAATTAATAAGGAATATACCATAATTCCCATAGCTTAGGGCCCTTAAGGTAATGCAGGATTTCTATCATCAACAGTAGTGCCCCCAAGGAGTCTGACCCCACTCGCGATGGAAACTTGCCATGGTGCTCCGTGATGAGGTCGTGCCTACAGGCGGCCTTGTACTCTGTTCCCGTCCTTGTCCAGCGCGGCCTTCAGCCATTGGGCTCCCTTTGGAAACTCCCGGTCTCATTGGATTCCACAATCTAACTCCTCGATCAAGGACCCGATGCCTATGAGAGTTTGTGGATGATGCGGGATATTACCCATCATCATTGGCCTATGCCCTAACCGCTATGAAGACTCTGAGCCGTAGAGGTTGCTGATCTACTGTCCAGAATCCTATTCCAAGTCGCACTGCTTTCTGCGCCCCCAACAAAAGCATTCCGGCTTGCAGGTACCGAGCCAATATAAAACCACACGACTTTCTGAAGTTCTCCTATCGGTCCGGCAAGTAAGCCTCTGGCTGAAAAAGCAAACACACGGTGCAACTCCAAGTAGAGCACCCAAAACCCTCATTATAACATACTTACTAAGCCCCTGTTTGATCCCTCAACTAAGCCCTAAGCCCTCACAGAACCCTGGAACCCTTTTCGAGTGCTTATCGATCCCTTGCAAAGCCCTTACCGTCCTAGAACGCTTATAGAACCCTTATAACGGGCTCCAAATTCGCCACGCAGCTGGTTCTCTTCACTGCCTCCGCCCTCCGTCTGCTGAGAAGGGCTTCCTGGGTTAAAGGTGTAAGGTGAAGTTCGGAGTTTAGTATTTACAGTTGAGGGGTCCGGGCGCAACCCTAAAGCCTAGCCTGCACAGGGCTACACTTAAAACATCCTAAAACTCCCAGAGCTGGTGAACGGCAAACCCCAAACCCTAAACATCCAAACCCTAAACATCCTAAACCCTAAACCCTAAACCCTAAACATCCTAAACCATAGGCTGTCGCTCCAAGCGGCGGCCGGTGATTCTCACTGAAGCTACCGCGTCGAGATCTACTCGCTTTGCCAAGCAGATCGAGTCTGCCACACCTGATTTGGCACTGCTAGCCATGGGGCACAGTTAAAATTGGGTTCCCTTCCCTCCCAGCGCGCCACACAAAGGGGCAGCGGACGACTTTGGCGGCGACGGCGAGCGACGCTGCCGGGGGCCAGGAGGCACGGCACAGCGGCTAGCGCACAACTTCGGGCGAAGAAGAGACCAAGGAGGTAGACAGCATCTATGAGGGCCTTCATAATTTGAAAAAGAGTGTTTGATTGTCGCAATAAGTACAAGTGGGACAAAAAGGGGTGTTGTTGGTAATTATTGTGGACCCCATTTTGATGGGCCACTGTTCTTTAAGCCCCATCTCGACCTCAGCATACGAAACCCTACACCAACAAGCAGGGAGCACAAAACCCGACACTCTGAACAGTAGAGCACTGAACCCTAGACTTTGGAACCCTGTGGCACCCACAGCAGAGTAACCCACTAGCCCTAAATCCTACACCCCAAACCCGAAACCGTTAACCGAGACGCCTAAATCCAGAATCCAAGCCCCAAATCCTACCTTAAACTACCATGACCTGCTTTTTTCTAGGTTCTTTATTGTAATAAACCCTGATAGAAGCATTTAAAGCTTCTGGAAATCCTGCAAAAACTACGGTTCCGCAGTTCAGGTGAAGCCCCTATCGGCCAGAAGCCCTAAACCCAAAACCCTGCAGGCCCTACGGTTGTTGATAGAAAGCCTCTATTGCCTTAACGACCCTAAACCATGAGAACTATGGCATATACCTCATTATGGGGAATGCAGGATTTCTATCATCAACCGTTTCATCCCAAAGCCTCAAACCCAAAACTCTTAAGCAAACAACCCTAATCCCTACACCCGAAACCCTACATAGCTAGAATCCCTATTCCCCGAAAGCCCAAACTCTCAGAGATATCTCCACCCAGCTTCCGGAAGTCGTCCCGTGAGCTTCTGAAGTGGAAGGGCGACTTTTGTCTGTGGTTGCCTTGGCTTCCAGGTTTGTTTGTCTTTCGGGTGTTTGGGCTTAGGGCTTAGGGTCCCAGTTTTTTTTTGCAGGGTTCCAGGGTTTGGGGGGCTTCAGGCGTGTGGGCTTTTAAGACTTTTTGCGCTTCAAGTTTCCGGGCTTTTGGTTTTGGAGTTTCAAGCGCTTTAAGGGGTTTGGGTTGTGAGGTTTTGGAGTTTTAAGGCCTTAGGACTGTCGGGTTTCAGGTGTCAGGGCTTTTTGGCCGGGTCTTGGGGCTTGATTTTAGGGTTTCAGGCTTTGGGGCTTTAGGGTGGCACGGTAGGGGTTTAAGGTTTAGGTTTTATGGTTTGGGCCAAATGAACGGGTTGGGGCAATGGAAATTGGAGTTTCGTACTTTGGGGGAGGACTGTAGAACTCTGACTGATGGTTCACCTTTCTACATGGGTCTTACTTAGTTGCTGAGGTCATAAGCACAAAAAAGTGTACACTGTCAGTTCTATAAGGGATCATATCATCCCGAAAAGTTCTCAAAGTGTCGTAATTCAGCTACTAAGCTTAATCTCGAGATAAAACCTACTATGCCAAGGGGGTTTTATACTTTATTCCACCTCGAAAAACACCATGCACGCGCTTCAACCGCGCGGCAGAAGTACCTAAACCCTAAACCCTAAAGCCCTAAAGCCCTAAGCCCTAAGCCCTAAACCCCCAACCCCCCCCCCCCAAACCCTAAACCCAGAAAACTCTGCTGAGCAGAGCAAAGAAAACTCTCCTGAGCAGAGCAAGGACATAGTTCATGAAACCCATTTGGGACGTCAAGCCCTAAACCCCCCATCTGAACCTTGGGTTTAAGGGTTTAGGGGGTTAGGGTTTAGGGCTTTAGGGTTTAGGGGTTAAGCTTTTAAGGGGTTCAGGTTTTAAGGGGTTTGAGCCCTAAACCCTAAATTGTTAAAGAAGCCTGGCTTCGCTTAGTAACCAATGCAACTTTGGACTCACGAACAAGGTGCTATTGCCTTGGGATTGGGGGCTACACCTCCTGGAAAGACACTAACCTTGGGAATAATGGCATAGTCCTGCTAGTAGATGAAACATAACTCTGTGAGTTCTGTGTTTTGGGTAACGAGAGAACCACAAGCGGGTTTGGGTGAGGATAAATCCTAGCTACAACGAGATAGCTGAAAAGATAATCAAGAATAGCAACCCAATGCTCTAAACAGTAAGCCCTGAACTCTAAACCCGCAACCCTAAACCTTAAACCGACTCTAATCATTGTTGGTGCTCCTTCGGCCGCGAGATGAAATTGCCGCCAAAGATCGGTGCCCTTCGCTGGGCTCTTGTGTGAACGTCGCTTGTGCTCTGGTCCTGTAGCATCTGGCTTGCCTGCTTCCTCGGCGCCTTGGTCGTCGCTGGACCTTGACAGAGGTTCCCTAGCAAGAGGTGTGGAGATTCGGGTGCAGGGTTTGGGGTATGGCCCAGGGTCTGTTTGAGGCAGTCAACATAGTTGAAAGCTGTTGCATCATCTGCACCATCAGTTTTCTCTACTTTTAGATTCAAACTGAAACAATTTCTTGCAACATGCGCACACCTGTGTGACTTCAACCAAACAATAGAAACGTAATCAACTATTACGGATGATAAACGACGATTTTGGGTGATGCTAGTGAGTTTGCGGGTTGAAGGTATAGGGATTCAATGTCCCATCCGATCTCCACTCCATGCCTAAACACTACAAAACCTACAAAACATCTACTACCCTAGCAGCAACACCCTACACTCACAAACCCTAAACGTCAGATCGTCCGCAGTGACTGCCGGCATAGACCCCTACCTAAACCCTAAACCCCTACACCCCTAAGGCCTTATATAGATATCCCTAAATCCGATAAAACTTCGACTCCACGTCGTGAGAATACGCCTGTGACCGACGCAGGGGTTCTTGGGGGTTTAGGGCTTTAGGGTTTTAGGGGTTTAGGGGTTTAGGGTTTTAGGGGTTTAAAGTTAGGGGTTAGGGTGTAGGGACATCAAGCATCGTTCTTGTGTTGTGACGGCTCTTCGTCTTGTCGCACGTTTCGCAAGGTCCAAGTGCTCAAAGACTACTCACGGCAAAGTTACTTACTAAATCGCCCGGTAGCATCCCTAAACCCCAAAAACCCTAAACCCTAAACAGGGCCTATACCCTAAACCCAAAAAAACCCTAAACCCTAAACAGGCCCTACACCCTAAACCCCAAAAAAACCTAAACCCTCAACAGGCCCTAAGCCCTCAACACCCTTCTTACTACGTCCCTCGGTAGCATCCCAGAATTGGAACCTTGCCCAGGCTTCCCTGAAGCCGAAGGGTCCGAAGGGCCCGAGAGTTCGCTTTTTTGATTTTTGTTGGGTTGTTCTTTGTTGTTTTTTGGCTTTAGGGTTTTATGGGTTTAGGGCTTTAGGGTTTAGGGCTTTAGGGCTTCAGGGTTTAGGGATGGTTTGGGGTCCTACAACCTCATTCAGAAGTTTCAATTAATTTTCAATCGACTAAATAATTAGGGGCCTCAAGTACCTGCGTTTGAGATCTTGGAAGTGTAGATTCGTACTCGGACCAGTGAGGCGCTCGGACCCTTACTGGACATCGCAAGCAAAGCTGTATCAAACAAGACCCTAAGGGTCCAAGTACCCAATATAGTAGGGTTTCAAAGTCCAAAAACCCATGCAGAGTATGGATTTGGGGACCTAAAACCTTACTATTTGGGTACTCGGACCCTCTGGGAGATACTATCGAACCTGATGTGTTTTTGTCCCCGATATTGCCTGTAGCTCATGCGAGTGCCGCTTGCGACTTCGACGTTCAACCAGCGTCTGAACGTTCACCCAGGCCTAAAACACATCTCCTAAACTTCTGCAAAAACAATGTATAACCATTCACTGTGAAGCTATAAACGAACAAGAATATCGTTCAAAACCTAAGAATTCCCTGTGACCGCCCTCAAGCAAAACGGAATCTACAGCCCTTATGCACAGCTGAGCGTCCCGGTGTCTGCGCGCTGTTCACCCACCTGAACAAAGTTGATGGCTTTCGACACTCTGCTTTCAAGGGTAGGGTTCTTGTTACCGGTAGAACCTAGGAAATCTTGTCTCACTTGAGTAAGCGTAGGTAAGACAGCTATGATACAGTACAGTAGTCAGTCGGTTATGAGCTCGAAAGTAACGTTTATTCTTGCGCAGCTTCGTGTAAGCATGGAACTTGACCCAGAGTTCTGGAAGGCTGATTGATGCCAGAGTCGATGAAACCGCTGTGGAGCCGAATCATGAAAGGGAGTCTCTCACGGAGGAGACTCTTCTGCGACAGAGGTTCGAGATGGGTCTGGAAATTATGGGGCGTCTCGCGCAACGGCCCTTGCTGGAATGCCCACTCCGGCCGGCCGGCAAGCAGTGATGTTCAACGTGCGGAGGCGGAGCAGGGAGAAACCCGCGTTGCTTAGCACATGGGGTTCTCTCCTGCAAGGCTTTCCACGTCATTTTCGTCGCTGGAGCATGGACGACCTTCGTTGTGAGAGGCAGGATTTCACGTGGACGAGCGCCAAGCTCGAAGATCACCAGTTTGATGGAGTCTATGATGGTGCTTATGGATAGGATGGAAGATCTGCCCGAACCCTTTCGTAGTAGGTTGTTTCAGCCCCGAAGCCCTCTCGATTGAGATTCACGGAGAGTTACTTGGAGGGTCGGGGCACTTAGCAAGTAGTTACTTTGTAGACTTATAAGTATCATAACCCCAGTTAGAGTCCTTTTTTAAATAGGTTACTTATAAAATCTACTTTCTACCTGCTTACTAAATCCCGCGACCCTCCAAGTAATCACTGGAAAGGGCTTGAGGGGGTAGTGATAGTACAACGCTTCTACAGTATAGGGGGTGTTGCACTAATGACCTAGAACCCTGAATAAAGAGCCCTGTGCCGCCCCCTGCCCGGCCCCCTGCCCTCTTCACGGCACCTCGTCTTCCTCGTCCCCTTGCAGAGGTCCCTTCTCACCGGCTTTCCTGGTACAGGTCTAGGTTGCTGCTTTAGCGGTTTTTTATATTTATAAGTTTAGTGGTTTAGCGGTTTTTATATTTATAAGTTTAGTGGTTTAGCGTTTTTTGGGGTTAGGTCTACGTGTACCGTCTGCCTCACCAAATATGGATAATTATTTCGGCTTCTACAATACTTGGAGGGTCGGGGGACTTAGTAAGTAGGTAATAAGTAGACTTATAGGTACCCAGTATACCTTAAAGGGATTCTACTTGGGGATGTGATCCGTATAAGTTTATAAACTAACTAGCTACTAAGTCCCCCGACCCTCCAAGTACCTCAACAGGGACTCTCCTTCTTAAGACTCGATGTGGCACTTTCCGGAAATTAGGGGTACCTCATTCTAGGGCCTTATACGAAGGATCCTACTATTTAGGGTACTATATTAGGGTCCCCTATTTTCGGAAACCACCATGTTGGTTCCCGGAACCTCACCACACAGAAAACGGACCCAATAAAGCTGCCAGGTTCTGTGGGCTTTCGCAAAGTGTAATGTAGGGGCACTACGGTTGATGATATAAATCCTGCATTACCCATAATAAGGAATATACCATAATTCCCATAGTTTAGGGTCCTTAGGGTAATGCAGGATTTATGTCATCAACGGTAGTAATTAGAATAGGGTTTCGGGGTTCATTATAGTATCATTATAATAAGGAGCCCTGAGGGCTACTATAGGGTCTGGCATTACCGAGTTTTATCAAAACCTTTTCAACTCGCAAGCTGTCAAGATGTCACTCTCTACGGAATCGAATCCACGCAGGAGGAGGTTAAGAAAGCGGCACCCGTTGGGCTCAGAGTCGTCTCTTTCTTAAACTTGAGCTTTTTCGGTTCGGACCATTAGTTAACAAAGTGCTGACATTTTGATGCGTTATTTCCTTGGCTATTGGGACTTAACTCAATACCGAGCAAAATACGGTTGAAGATATAAATTTCTGCATTACCCATAATAAGAGATATAATACCATAGTCCCCATAGTTTAGGGTTCTTAACTTGCTTCCCCAATAAGCAAGGGAAACAAAAGGTTAAACTATCAGATTACCACAAAATTACAAGAACCCAAAGGTTTAAAGGTTGGGTATTGGGGAACTAAGTTAAGGTAATGCAGGATCTACATCATCAACCTTCGAACTCGAGAAGGTGCTGAAGCCTTCGCATGGGCTTGGGGAAGTTTAGGTACTGGAGCTCGAAGCTGTGTGCGAGGTTTGGACCCTAAACCCTAAACCCTGAACCCTGAACCCTCACCCCTAAACCCTGAACCCCTAAACCCTCAACCCTCTACCCCTAAACCCCAAAACCCCTAAACCCTAAACCCGAAGCTATGTGCAAGGATTGGGTTTTCGGCAGCCGACACCCGCAGGATGCAACTCCAACCTTAGACCTTCCCTGCAACCATGAAGCCCTGGCAAAACAACACCCAACAAACCACAAACATCTAAACCAACCCTAAACCCAAAACCCCAAAACCCCTAAACCCTAAACCTAGACGGTCATTTCCGAAGCCCCCAAAAACATCTAGACCAACCCTAAACCTTAAACCCAAGTGCTGTAAATTTTGAACCCTCTCAGAGCCACTACGTAACACAACTCATAGTTTCTGGGGCTTCGGAAAAGACCAGATTTTTGAGCACATCACGCGGAGACCACAGTAAAACACTGAGAACCGCAACACAGGCATTTCTACTCCAGTGCTAAAAAAACAAACAGTCCTCCAAACCCTGAACACTAATCACTAAACCCTAAACCCT
>CAJNJA010015855.1:0-11290 GCA_905231915.1 Symbiodinium necroappetens | reverse complement strand
CTAAACCGCTATAAACCCCTAAACCCGGAAACCCAGGAGTTTGGGCCTTCTTGGCACGCCGGCGGCCTCCGGGGAAGCCACGGGCTCTTTTCCGGCGTAAGCGCTTGGCCTCTTTTTGGCTGCTAGGAGGACTTCGTCTTGGAGGCTTTTTCTGGGAAGGGCCTTTAGGGGTCTTTAGGAGGCTTTAGAGGGTTTTAAAGGGTTTTATAGGGTTTAATGTTTAGGGTTGTATGGTTTAAGGTTTAGGGTTGAAGAGCTCAAGGATAGGATATAAGGTTGCTATGGGCGCAAAAGCCTGTAGGTATACATCGGGTTGTGGGCACAATAACGCTTCTTGTAAATCGCGTTATGGGCACGAAAATGTCGGCAGAGAAGGGCGTCTTGCAGTGCGGGGGATCCTGGGGTGTGAGGCCGAGGTCTGGTGCAAGGGTTTCGAGGGTGTGGCGATGTATGTACGCGCTACAGGCCGTTTTGCAATTTCGAGCATCGAGCTCCAGCCGTCAATTATACTGTAGTATATCATATTGTAATATATTATACTAGATTGTATAATATTATGGGTCTTTCTGGCTCGGGCTCACAAAGTGCACTGGCGAGGGGGCGGATGTCTTGATTGTGATGCCTGTGCCTGCTCGGAAACCCGCTCATCCCGAATCCAAGACAGCGCGTCGTCCTAGGAAATGCCCAAGCCAAACACGAATTTGACAGGCAGTGCAGTGCTGAAACCAGCCCTTGAAGCTAGCGAAAGCCCCGATGTCTTCGGACCATCGAGACAGCCGGGACTCTAAACCCTACCTACCCAATCTTCCGCAAACTGCACCAGTCTTAGCGTTACCAAAACCGCGATCCCCAAACCATGAACCTGAATGACCGTACATCGTAGCACAGCATAGAAAGGCATGGCATGGTATACCACAGCGGACTCGACTGGATAAGACTAGACTGGACTAGACGAGACATAGACCAGAGCAAACCAGACCAGACCAGACTGCAGTAGTATGCTGTCGATGATATAAATCCTGCATTACCTTAAGGACCCTAAACTATGGGAATTATGGCATCTTCCTTATTATGGGGTAATGCAGGATTTATATCATTAACCGTAGTACTCTGTCATAGAGTATAGCATGGACGACAGCTCAAAGGCTGGCGGCCTCTTCCCGCCGCTGGAATCTCAAGGATTCCGTGACTTCTGCCTAGTCGCATAGTGGTGTCTGCATCTTAAAGTCTTGTTGGCTTTAGGAGTTTAGGGTTTCGGGTCTTGGGTATAGGAGTTCAGAGTTCAGGGTTTTCTTTAAGGTTTAAGGCTTAGTAGGGCTTGGGGTTTAGGGCTGCAGACTTTCCTTGGAAGCCTTACCTTCTTCTGCACTTCAGAGACCAGGTACCCCAGCCTCTGAAATCCTCAATCTGGCCAGTTCTCTTTGGGTTAGGGTCCCTTCTAGGGTCCTTTTTGTCAGGGTGCCGCCTTATTTTGGGTTCCTCAAAAGAGTGACCCTAATTTAGAGAACTACCCATCTCTGAGGCGCCAAAGCCTCAACTGTGTAGTCTGGACCTCAGAAGACGTGCGAGCCCCGAAGCCACCCCAGCATCGGCAAATGGGTAGTTCTCTAAACTAGGGTCCCCTTTCTGGGTCCCCCAATATAGTACGGCACCCTTATAGCCAGGACCCCCCAATTTATAGGACTACCACATACAGGGCAAGGTTCGGGGGTGGGAGTTCTGAGTTAGGTCTTAGGGTTTCGAGTTTTGCGTTCTGGGTTTGGGGTCATGACTCTGCTATCAGTCCGGCGCCTCGTTGTTGGTACGACTGGTACCCTGCTACTCTTAATTACGCCTTCGTACAGCCAACTGATGCCTTCATTTTCTTGTACTGCGTCGTTGCTCGATCTTGCAAGTACCGTCCCTAGTACATGAAGCTCAACCATCTCTGCTGACAATTTTGCTGTACCTGACCAGCCTGACCTTATGACGACCTGATTTTGGGTGAAGCGGGTCTACTGGCAATCAAGCCCTTAAACCCTAAACCCCAAACTAGGGATAAGCACGCAAATGATCATCAAGAATCCAAACGGCAAACCGGGCACACAGGTACTTAGCAAGCACAGCAAGTCACCAGGTGGGCGCGGTGGAGGCTCTCTGCGAAATCTCACAAAGTAAACGCAAGCAACAAGTTTACATCCATCCATCCATCCATCCATCCTTCAAGTGGAATCGCAAAAGCAAGAGTAATCCAGTTTTCGGGTTTCCCCATTTCAAGATATACAACAGTAAGATACACCTCAACACCCGATTTTCTCATTGTTAAGCCCCGTCTATTCCGGAGGGCATTGGGATAAGTCTGATCTTGAAGTCGTAAGCCTGACGCCCAAAACACTGACCCTAAACGTAAACCCTCAACCCCTGAACCCTTAAACCCCTAAACCCTAAACCCTAAACACCCTAAACCCTAAACCACTAAACCCAAAAACCCCTAAACCCTAAACCCCTAAACCCCTAAACCCCTAAACCCCCACACCCTAAACCCCTAAACCCCAAACCCTAAACCCTAAACCCTAAAGGGTGAAGCACCTGCGTCCGCTCATCCCCAGGAGCCAACTCTGCCTGAGAGGCTCTTTCTGGCGCTCATTGCTATTTAGGGTTTAAGGTTTAGGGTTTAGGGGTTTCGGGTTTAGGGTGTAGGGAACATTCTATTCCTACGATTGATGATATAAATCCTGCATTACCCATAATAAGGAATGTACCATAAGTCCCATAGTTTAGGGTCCTTAAGGTAATGCACGATTTACATCATCAACAGTATTACTGCTCGGGGCTGAAGATTGGGGAGTTGAGGATTTAAGCAGTGCTTTTTGTGGCAAGTTTTGTGGCCTTAGGAGCGTTTTCGAACCGTTCGTACTCAACAAGCTGGCATGATCAAGAAGAGAAAAATCGAAATCAAGTCAAGAAAAGCAAAATAAGTTATCGATTAAAAGAAGCAGGAGGATGAAGCAGTTCTATGAGCTGCTACGTGCAGTCCAGGTTGCATCATGTTGATTGGCGTCGTCTGTAAAGTAAACCCACAAACACCTTGCCCACACACCCTAAACCCATGAACAAAGCCATACAGTCCCAAACCCTTGACACTAGCCGCCAACATGTTCCGACCGGTGTTAGGTGAAGGCATCGGGCTATTTGGGGTTCAGCGGCTTGCAGATAGAATTGAATCTCAAGGTTCTGAGGAAGGGAGAGAATCAAAGGGACATCTTCTGCGATTTGGAAGGAGATCTTGATTAGGGTCCGGGAGTTGTCCTTGAGACCGTTTCTCAATGCTTGTTGTGCGGATATTGAGGCATGAAGGCTTTGGAGACGTGACGATGCGCTGGTGAATGACCCTTTGCGAATTGGACGTACGGCCATACGGTGCACGAATCCGGTAGAGGCAACCAATAATGAAGCATTGCAACTACTTGCTTCTAAGTCGACCATAGCGGCCAACTTAACGAACTTGGGGCTGGAAATACATCATGCAAGGACGTTGCGTGTTCCATGGTAAAGACCGCCAAAACCGCGACTGCGGCCTCGTAGTCGAGAAAGTTGTAGTTCTGGCTGGTAAACATCAGCGTCCTCCTGAAAACGCACGGAGACTTTGAGGTTCAAGGACTGGGTCAAGGCTCTTAGCTCTAGATTGTCAAGGTCCTGCAGGGGCTTATGGGGTGGCCGGGTTTGCGCGGGTCTTGTAGCAACTTAGTCGAACAACTTACCAGAACACGGAAAGCATGCCCTTGCCGTGAATCTATATACATACAAGTATTCATAGACATGGCTAATGCGATCATAGATTTGACATAAATGTACATGTGGATGTTTGCCTGTATAATGTGTATATATATACACACATGTATATGTACACATGTGTATATGTACGTACCTGTACATATGTTTATATGTATATATAAACACATGCACATATGTATATATGCATATATACATATATACGCATAAATAAATATGTATATATATACATATACACACACATACATATACCCATGTGTGTACATACACATATATATATATATATTAATACACACATGTAGAGGGAGACCTTAACAACAAGCCGGGTCAGGGTTTTAAGGTTCGGCACCCTTGCAAGCACGGATCAAATAGCGCTCTCGTGCGTTTACAGTCGAGGGCTGGGGGCTATCGCTTCGGGACTCGGGCATAGGTTTGTATGCAGACAAGGAATCCGTTCTAGGTGTCCCAGTCCCCGAAAAGTCGGCATTAAAGCTGTGATTCCCAGAGCATCTGTGTCATAAATGCTGATCACAACACAAACCCCCCTCCCAGCAGCACAAGCAAAAGCCTAATACCTTACCTCCTGAGCCTCCGCACCCTTGACCCCAAGTCCGAAGCCCACTGAAGCAGGTTCCAGGGTTCTGATTCTGGGTACAGAAAACCAAGTGGCTCAGGCCCTAATGACCTAAACCCTAGACGTCCCCGAAACAAAAACTGCAAGCCCGAGGACCTCAGGGGGCCGCTTAGTCGTTTGGAGTCTGGTGAAGGTTTAGGGTCATAGTTTCGGGTTGTCGTCCATTGTCGTCCACGTAGGGATTGCATTATGGATGTACCGTCACTATAACTCTTTCGGGTCAGTGCTAAGAGTGATGGCTGCGCACCCAGCAAGTAGGACCTGTTGAATGCTTTGGGGCCCCGGCACGTGAGCAGTCACGGCCGCAGCAAATGGCGACAGTGCCTCACAGAAGCTATTTTCAAGGCTGACACAATCAACGTGGGAAATGGAATAGATTTCCTACTTTGCATGTAGGAGGGTACCCTAATAACTCAAAACTGAGAACTTTCCCCCAAAGGTTGTCAAAGCTTTTGGTGATCAAGGCTGTTGCTGTACAGTTGCTGGTCATTGGTTGAACCGGCTGCAGGAGATGTTGCTTGTCCCTGCTTGCAGAACGAGCCGAGCTGCTCAGAGCTAAACTTTCAATTTCATCTTGGGTCATGACATGGAGAATATGGCAGAATTCTGAGGCCCTGCAGAACGCATCGCAGTCTCCTCAAGCCACGTAAGACTTGTTTCACCCCGTTGAAGTCAAGTCAGAGCCCGGCAAAGCTCATACAGCTCCAGATACCATTCGTACCTAGCCGAACAACTAGCCCAAATCCTCAGCCCTGCCCTAGACCCTAAGCCCTAAATCCTATGAACCCTAAAACCCTAAACCCTATAAACCCTATAAGCCCTAAAGCCTTAACCCTAAACCCTAAACCCTGAACCCAAAAACCCTGAAAAAAACACTGAAAACCCGAAAACCCTAAGCCCTAAACCCTCTAAACCCTACAAGCCCCCATAAGCCGACGAGCTCCCGTCTCTCCCAAGGCGGCCCTTGGGTTCCCACACCGCCCCCCCCCTTTTCTCAAAAAAAGGCCTCAGCTCGGGTGTTGTAGCCGCCCTCCAAGACGGAGATTAATCGGCCTTGACCTTTCTTGACTTGAAGGCAGGGGGAAAGGTGGTGTAGGGGCTAGGGTTTAGGGCTTAGGGTTGAGGGTTTAGGGCTTAGGGTTTAGGGCTAAGGGTTTAGGGCTTAGGTTTTTTTTTGCTTGAGGTTGAACATCTGAGGGTTTTTGGGGGTTTGTGGAAAGGCCTACGTGCTTTGGGGCCGTGGGCTGTTGCATGATGGGCGTCAGGGTGGCCAGGAAGGAGTTGAATCCAGTTAAGACGTGTGCAGTTTGGGATTTAGGATGTGGGCTTGCGGGTCTGGGCACTTATAACCATAAACCCTGAACCCTAAACCCTAAATCGTGAGTTTGAGGCTTTCAGGACTTGGTGTTTATCTGGGGCCTTTCGTTGTTTTTAGAGTCTTTAGATTAGAGGTTCCGTGACTGTAAGCTTTAGACACCGGTGCCCAAGGCTCCTTTCTGAGCGCTAGAACGCCAGGGAACCCTTTGTGCTTCTACCAGGTTATAGATTATATTTTAGATTAGATATTGTAAGATAAAAAAACATAGTTTATGGTAGTGAATATTGCTCACAGAATGACACCGTCTTTCCGCAGGCTTCATACCGTACACTCTTTCGACCCCCGCTACTTGCCTTCAGCACGCGGTGCTTTCGAAGTTCAGTATTGATTGAAGCCCGTGGCTTCTTTTCCTTGTAGTTTTCTTGGCTAATCAGTTGGCTTTGAGTTGTTTTTCTGCCCTTTGGCCCTATCCCAGGCTCTGGGGTCAAGCATTCCTTTTTCTGGTAATAGGCACTGCAGGAAGAGCTGAATGCAAGCTAAGCCCAGAACACGGCACTGCTGAGATGAAGCTGACACTTGCTTCCACAGCCACAAGAATGACTCTCTCTCACACACACACAAAAAAAATGAAAAACACACACACACACCACAAGACAGAACGACCCCCTTGTTGCGCAGAAGCTATTGCTAGGATTTCTCTTCTTCCAGGAACCCTTGTTGATACGCCGCCGACGGGCAGGCTTCCGAGACCTCTGAGCAGTACAAGTTACTATTTAAGTCTCGAGGGCAAACGCGGCTTTGTCTTCGTAGACCTGCTGTTTCTCAGCTGCCACCTTTTGCATCCCACAATTTTAAGCACATGCTGCGAAAGCGTGGGGCCATTCCGATACCCTTACCCCCGCCTAGCTTATCTCCCAAGTTTGCTGAACAAGCTGGGCACGAGACAACAGCGGTTGGCTACGGCCATCAGCTGTTGAGTCGCCCAGACGTAGTCCTATGCAGCGATGGCTCATAAAGGGACTAGGGCTTAGGGCTTAAGGACCGGGGTTGAGAGTTTAAGACTCATGAGGGCTACAATTTGGGCTTGGGACTTAGGGCCTAGGCCTGGGATTTAGGCTCTACCTGAAGTAGGACATGTTTATTACAAGCAAAAAAAACTGCACTCACCACTATTCCTACAAGGAGCCCTATGTCAACGTGCCCTAATTTATGAGCCCTAGACATGAGAAACCGAATACTATGCTACATTGCCTTTCAGAGTATAAGAATCGAAAATGGAATCTGAAGAGGAGCCCGTTGTGGATTTCTATCCCTTCTACGGGCTGCATGCTAGCTTCAAGGAGGCTACCTGTGATGCATCCGGTGCGACATACTGCTGGTGGAACTCTTCATCGTGAACTTTCAGGCTGAGTGCCCTGGCCCTAGCCCAAACAAGGTTAAGCTTCTCAATCAATTATGGTAGGGAAATATGAACCCAAAAGGTTCAGGGCTGCCCACTCAGCCACTGAGTCACCCATGATCAGGATGTACACCGCAACCCCGGCAAGGTCCTGCTGGACCTTGTCCATCAACAGTACGAAGGCTTAAACATCAAACACCTAAGTCCATCATCCTAAGCCCAAACTCCCGGAACTGAACTACTCTAGGGGGGTTAAGAAAGAGCACTGTTGCAAGTTTCGCAAACTGCGAAGCAAGATTGAATTTTCTTTTACCTTCCTTGATTGATGCAATCTAGGCCTGGTACATTGTACTTTCAATGTGGCGAAGCTCTCTTTTGCAAGAATGGGTGTCCTCTTCGCTCAGGCTACAGCAGCCGATGAGGTCGTCCTCGCAGCTCGACTTGGAAGGCTTGGGGCCGAATACTGGGGTGCCATTTCACATCCCGGGGTTAGTTCTCTAGATTAGGGTCGCTTTTAGGGTCCTATACGGTTCTGTTATCGGGTTCCTCCATTTAAGGTATTTACTGGAAGTTCTCGAAATTTACTGTAAGGGTAGTTATCTAACTAGTAACTAGGGCTCCTTCCAGGCTCCTTTTTTATAGGAGTGCCGTGTTATGTAGGNNGGGGGGGGGGGGGGGGGGGTTAGGCGATTTCTTCAGACCAGCGGGCAGCTCGCTAGATTCGGGTCCCCTTTTTAGGGTCCTTACTATAAGTTTCTGTTATAGGGTTCCTTTAAGGGTACTACAACGGAAGTTCTCGAAACTAGCGTTCCAGAAGAGGGCCGTCTTTTATGGGGGGGACCCTAAAAAGGGGACCCTTCTTCGGAGAACTACCCACATGGGTTCGCACATCTGTGGCATCAAAAGATGTCGGCTGTGTTTCCTATGCTGAGGTTTCGCAATTCCTTGGGCCAACAAACGGCTGGAGAATGAAACCTCGAATGAGAAACGTCGTGGCTGTGGGTAGCGTGTCCCTCAAACTCCCGAAATCCGGAATAGGGTGCCTTATTTTGGGGTCTATATATTAAGGATCCTACTATGAAGGGTACTATATTAGGGTCCCCCCCATTTCGGAAACCCCTATCCGGCTAGGAAGACTCCTCCACCCAAGAAGTGACGGCTTCAGACATTGGGAGCCTAAACCTAAAAGCCTAAACCCCCAAAAAAGGGATCGATCCGTTGCGACATGTGCACAAACTTGTCTCTCATTTGTTGGCAAAAAACTCATATCACAACTCCAAAAAAAAGGGGACCCGAGTCAACAGCCTGTATCCAAAACCCCAAAGTGTCCACCGAAACCTCGTCGCCAAGTTCAGAAAAGGCGGACCCCTGATTACCAAATTCCCCTAATTACCCTTGAAGTGATTTTCGAATGGTCATCCTCATAGTAAGGCTCTTAAAGAAAGTGGGCCTATCTCTCAGGGGTCTTCTTTAAACCGCGGCGCGCAACCTGAACACTAAACCCGTAGAGCCCTAAGCCCGGAACCCTACACCCTCAAACCCTAATCCCAACACCCTAAACCCTAAACAACCCTAAACCTAAACCCACAGGCATCTACATCTCCCAGCCTCATGGCCATCAAAGCCGGCGGAGATGAAAATCAGATCGGGCGAAAACTCCTGCACTTGCAGCTTTGTAGTGTAGAGTCATAGAATAAAAATTGGACTATGTTAGAGTCAGAATAGGATTTGAGGTATATCACAAATTGAATGATACTGTACAAGGACTGTAAGAGAATACTAATCACTACAAGCTCATTATGTAACGAACGGGAATGCTTGGAGCAAGCCGCCTGCAGCGCGGGAAGTATCCGGTACCTTGCGATGCTGTTCGCTTCGGAGAACTTGGCATTTGAAGGTGTCAAGGGTTTTCCGAGTTTGCGCGCTGTTGTCTCTGGGACTTACTCAGAGGCTCAGCACCTAGCCAATATAAGGTTGACCTTTTCATCTATGGTAGGGTTATATCCCCCCACAACAGGTTAAAGGTTACCTACTCAGCTGCTGAGCTTTCAGGGTCTGCGCAGGCGAGTCGGTTACCCCGAGATGTGGGTTTAGGATTCGTTTCCATGCGGCTCGGGAAATCTAAAGTAACCCGCAGAAAGCGAATTTATTGTGGATGGATCCCCTGGCATTCTGGGACATGTGGGAGCATTAACAGGTTGCAACAGACTCCTGAAAACTCTTATCCCTTCAGAAGTCAGTGTATTGTCCGTATATGGCTCTTTATGAAAAGTACAAATTACGGCTCGAAACTACCCTATTCATATTCGGGGCTGCTGTTTCTTGCAAGTACCCTGTGCACTCAAACGGCTCAGCATACTCCTGTTGACACCACAAGCAGAACTGCCGTGGACCCCTCATTGCTGCCCGATTTGAATCCTGCGGTGAAGTGTTGAAGAGAACAAGTGGGTAGTTGTCTAAATTAACGTCCCTTTTGGGGTCATGTTTGTAAGGGCGCCGTACTATATTGGGGACCTTAATGTGGACCCTAATTTGGAGCAGTACCCAAATGTGGTTGAAGATAAGATGCTGCAGCCATCATGCCGATGGCCCGGTAGGATGATGAGTGCTAGGATCCCCTTTACTCTTAGCTTGTAGGGCATGGGGATATAAGGTGCTCCAACTTTCTGGCTTCTACGGCACTTGACTATTTGGGGGTTTCCGAAAATAGGGGACCCTAACATCGTACCCTAAATAGTAGGATGCTTCTGATAAGGACCCCAAATTCAGGTACCCCTTATTTTCGGAAACTCCCATTTATACCGGGCTGGCCTCATACCCTTGCGGAACTCCACAGGGCCAGAGTTCTTGCGGAGGCCCACATTGATGATCCTGGAGTTTAGGGCTGATGGCCTAGGATCCATAACCCTCAACCCTATACCCTCAACCCTATACCCTCAACCCTAAACCCTCAACCCTAAACCCCAAAACCCTCAACCCTAAACCCTAAAATGAATGAAGGCTTAGAGCTTCGGGCTTAGGGCTTTGGGGGGGATGGTCCAGGGCTGCCCGGAGGATCCGAGGGGCTACATCTGACGCTTTGTATCCTTCGGCCTCTCTGCGGCTGATGATCTAAATCCTTAGCATTACCCCCATAATAAGGAATACAGCATACCAAAAAAATGCCATAGTTTAGGGTCCATAAGGTAATGCAGGATTTATATCATCAACAGTGGTGCGTAGAGAGCCTTTAAAAAGGCTTAAAGGCCCGGAGGCTGAAAGCGTGAGGCTGGGCTCAGGACTCCGAGGCGCAAGGTTTGGGCCCTGGGTTCAGGCTTCAAGGCTTCGAGCTGGGAGCTGAAGTGGGGGTGCGAGGTACGATAATATGCTAGAATGGACGATTAAAACTCTCGAGATATAACTGTAATGTACTCTTCATGTCAGTTTTGGTGTGACCCTCTAAGCCTTACACCCTCTAAGGGCCCTATACAAAGTATGCTTATCTCGGTGTTGTAGGACCACGCATGCCTCGGGCTGAGCCTTCGGCCTCATAGGGAACTCCCCTACTTCCCTGCGAGCTCGAAAGCTAAAATTATGAACACATACAACAAAGGGCCCTTACATAGTTAGAAGAGGGCTCCTCCGAAGCGGTTCCTTAAAAGGGATACTAGAAGGGTTATAGGGACCATAATTGATAGTTAGAATAGCGCTTTGGGGCATTATGTGATACTATACGTATAATAAGGAACTCCCTACAGTAGTATAGGTAGTTCTTAAGGCCTCGATATTGCGCGAAGCCTGAAAGCCTAACAGCTCAAACCCACAGAGCCCTGAACCCTAAGGCCCACAAGCGACAGAGGCCCAGACCCTCAAACCATACAACAACTCAACCTTAGCGGAGGAGCCTTTAAAAATAGAATGGGGCTTTGGGCTCCTTTATGATTATGGTATAGTTATAATAAGGGACCCTAGGGGATCATGCTGGTTATTCTGTAGGCTTCTACATTAACCAAAACAGGCACCAGGAGACGCAAGCTTTGCTACTAAGAAACTCTACTTCTCCGAAACCCGAAGCTCGAAACTCCCAGACCCAAAATCCGACGGTTTTGTTTTTCAGGGTTTAAGGTTTAGGGTTTTAGGGTTTAAGGTTTAGAGTTTAGAGGGTTTAGTTAGGGGTTTAGGGTTCAGG
>CAJNJA010015854.1:0-37031 GCA_905231915.1 Symbiodinium necroappetens | reverse complement strand
ATCTATTTACCTATCTATCCATCTATCTAGCTAGCTAGCTAGCTAGCTACATATCTATCTCTCTCTTTCTCATATCTGTATCTGTATCTGTATCTGTATCGGTATCTATCTGTATGTATATATATATATATATGTATCTCTCTCTCTCTCTGTCGCTATCTTCCTATCTATCTATCCATCTATCTATCTATCTATCTATCTATCTATCTATATGTGTCTCTCTGCCTGTCTGTCTGTCTGCCTGTCTGTCACTGTTCGTGTATCTTATGTATGCAGGTATGTCTTGAAGACTGCAAGCCTGCACGTCTGCATGTCTGTATTGGTGTACATCTGTGTGTATACATGTCTGCTTGTAGTGTGTATTTATGTATGTATGTATGCATGTATGTATGTATGCAAGTTGCCCCGAAACCTCGCCTGCATTGACGAGTGCAAGTGCTAAAAGTGTATGCACGTGAGTGTCATGTATGTGATGTATGGATGGATGCATGCATGCATGGATGGATACATTGTATGTACATGTGTATGTCTACATATACAGATATTCATATATTGGAGATCGAGAGGGAGAGGGGGGGAGAGAGCGAGAGGCAGACAGAGACAGACAGAGACAGACAGACAGAGACAGACAGACAGACAGACAGACAGACAGACAGACAGACAGAGAGAGATAGAGAGCGAGGCTGGGCGGGCCAAGAGCCTGAGGGTCGCGCAGACGACCCCTAAGCCCAGCAGAAAGAAAGAAAAGCGAGAGAGAGTGTGAATATTACTTTCTCGCACTTGTGCAGGTGGCTGGGCTCGATCCACCCAAGCGGAGTGCAGGCTACGAGGCCTTGCGGGCTTTCTGTCTGAAGTGGATGCGGGGTTTGGGCAGGTGCCCCGGACTCATATGAGGAATACATACCTACAGACATACATACATTCTAAATAGCTTTGCGTGTATATGTATACACACGTGCATGCGTACATGCACCAATACATGCAGCATGCATGCATACATATATGTTGAGGTTTCATACATGTGTACATGCATACCTGCATACAAACATGCATACAAGCACATGTACATATGCGCTTACATACATGCACGCATACGTTAAGGTACAGTTCATAACGTTGCGCTCCACACCGCATAGGTATCGCACACAAATGTATATACGGAAGCATATGTTCATGTCACGCTAGCCGCTAGCGGAGAAACTGTACAGCTCATACAACATAGTAAAGACCATGTCTGCTTGCAAATCCAAGGGGGGATCCCAGGTGAAGGTCTCCCGAACGGCCTGTGCAGTCCACGATGGTGACCTCAGGAACGGCAGCAAGACAAATTGTAGCGTCTTGTGATTGTCCCTCTGTTGGTACAAGCCCTTAGTGTCTACAACAGGAGGGTCGGACGAACAAAGAAAATTTCGGCAAACTCAGGCCGAAGAGCTTAAGCCAGAAGCGGGACAGCCGCTTCTCCCGACAGCGGCCAGACACAGACTCTATCATATCGAAAGTTCACACATCCATCGAGCCCTGAAATTACGTGGCGTTGCGTCTTCAAAATATGCGGTGGCTCAGGGAAGGTGCCACGTCACCTCCACTGCCACGACCCATGTAATGCGCAATCTCATGCGCAGGCTCCAGCGCCGCGCAGTCGGGAGGAGCGACTTGAGAATGTCATGAGATGTGCTGAAGATGCAGTTGTCCATGCTGCGGATGGCTGTGCTGATGTTATTAATCAATAAAGGTGTGCCGTCCTAAGTGTTGACTTGGCCCATCTATTCCGATACAAGCTTGCCACGTCGTGGCGGAAAGTGCAGCCTCCTCCCTATTCGTGCTGAAAATCAACTGTCCATGCTTTCCTTTGCTGCCTTCGTATGTTCATCTGTGTCAGGATTTGTGACAAAGCCATCTGGCGCCGTGGTTCTAGCAAGGTTTTGGTGGTCCGTCAGCAGGGCTGTCATTGAAACAGGCCAAAGTGTCAGTTCGCACCATCTAAACCTAAACCCCACTCCTACAGTATTCCGTGCTTTGACGTGCTTATTATTATTATTATCATAAGTATTATTGTTATTATTATTGTTATTGATATTATTATTATTATTGTTATTGTTATTGTTATTGTGATTGTTATTGTTATTGTTATTGTTATTTTTAGTATTGTTAAATCTTTTCGGCCCTCTGGCCCCACGACTTCCAGGAGCGGCTTCGCGATTTCTATGCCCAGCGAGAGAAACGACTGGTGGAGGCCCGATGAAAGAGGTTCTTATATGGGGGGTTTATAGGGTTTAGGGTTTCAGGGTTTAGGGGTTTACAGGCCGCTGAAAGAGGTTCTTATATCGGGGGGGCCTGCTACTACCCATAGGCCCCTAAGTAGTTCCTCTTTATGGTTTATGGTTTAGAATCCTATAAGGTAATCCCCAAAAGGGCTGAAAGAGGTTCTACCTACACTCTCCATTGTAGTTCCTTTTTTTAGGTTTAACCAATTTTATGATCCGAAAAGGTAACCCCAAAAAAGGAACTACAATGGAGACTATACGTAATATGGGGGCCTGTTACTATTCTTGTTACATTGGGTTCCTCAGTATGGACATATTTGTACTGGAAGATGCCCCCAAACCCTATTTTAGTTGTCAAGCCCGCTATGTTAGATTGATGTGCCCA
This sequence comes from Symbiodinium necroappetens, assembly GCA_905231915.1. Lineage (NCBI taxonomy): Eukaryota > Dinophyceae > Suessiales > Symbiodiniaceae > Symbiodinium > Symbiodinium necroappetens. Next base: position 34,382 of record CAJNJA010015854.1, on the reverse strand, counting down.
CTGGGAACATACGGAAAAATGGCCTTGGAGCACGAAGCCCGAGCTGCCAAAGGTGTACGACACAGTAGAACGCAACAGCCTCCAAACCGCAAATGGATTCATTCCTTTGTGAGCTGGCCTTGGCTAAGAATCTGAAACACCACACATCTTATTCTGCTTGCGAACCAGTGAAAGTCGGAAAGTCGGAACGCTGGGTCTCGTTTGCAACACTGAGAACCTGACGTCATCGAGGTTTTGGACGTGCGAACTGCATACCCAAAGTCTTGGCTAGACACAGTCTTGAAAGTGATGCGAGGCCACTCCAGAGAAGACCCTCCGAAGCAGAGAGGAGACAGCTGTGCCTGTGAAGGAGAAGGCCCGTCCGCAGCTAACAAATTGAAGAATGAACTGTTTGGGACACACAAAGCCTAAGGCGCCTATACTGCTCCTAGTGCAGAAGTCCCGTTGGATTTTGTTTAAGATGTTATGTGCCAAATGGCCTTATAGCAAGCGCGAGTTTGTACGTCTACCCTATTTTCAGGGTGCTGGAAATTCTGGGAGAGCTGGAAGCTTGAGGAATCCATCACAAACAATTTCTGGGACGACAAACCGTTCAATCATCCATCGGGTAAGTTTCAATCATCATCCGGAACGGATGCTCGCATGCTTGCTTCCAAGATCAGAGACTTCGCCGTGGTGGAGGATACCCGAAGCCCGAAACACCGTACAGTACACTGCAAAGCCTTTTGCACATATTGTTGCTTACTACTCGTTTCACTGTCGGTTGCACCCGACCTAGGAACCCCGGTTACATCGAGCCTTTTTCGCATTGATACTGGGTGAGAAGCTTGGAGGTCCCATTAGCATGTTCGGGAGTCGCTGGTCAGGCATCCTTATCCCTACACGAACCCGAACCCTAAAGACTCCAAGCCCTACGTAAACCCTTCATAGCTCTGAACCCTTAGCCCCAAACCCCGAAACCTAAGCCTCAAACCTTAAAGTACTCCGAGTTGCGAGCGGCAAGAAACCCTACGTATTGAATTTCGACCTGCGCACTCAGCCGCCTCCCAACCCCAAAGGTCCAAGTAATAGTATAGTACATGCTTTTGGCTCCCAAGTATCTACAAGAGCCTACTATAAATCCTAAACCGATACCCTAAACCCTGCCGAGTTGCGAGAGCGCCAACCCTAAACCCTAAACTTGCGATGCTAGCTGGGAGGCAAAGAAGAACTTGCCTCGCCCTGGATTGTCCGAGTGGGAGCGCCGAAACCCCTATAAACCCTAAACCCTAAACCCCTAACCCAACTATTGTGGTACCTAAACCCTATAAACCCTAAAACCTAAACCGTGGCTGTGGTACCTGGACCCTTGGGAACAGGAGCCCTTAGAGCTTCGAAAGTGCGGAAACGACCTCTTTGAGTCGAAGGAGCAGACTGTAAAGAGTTCAGGGTTTAGGATTTAGGGTTTAGGGTTTAGGATTCAGGGTTTAGGGCTTAGGGTTTATAAGGGCCCAGAGCAGAATGGGTAGTTCTCTCAATTACTGTAGTCTCCCTTTTTAGCACCCTTATAAAAAAAGGACCCTACAAGGGACCCTAATTTAGAGAACTACCCGAATGCAAAGAGTTTTTAGGATTTAGAACGAATCCAGCAGAAAGTTGGAACATAGGTTTAGGAGGATTGGTGCTAGGATCCCTTATACGTTGCCAAAAGGGCATGAGGATATTGATGTTCCAGCTTGCTGGCTTCTACTGTAGGGGTTTAAGGTTCAAGGGTTCTTTACCTCAGAGGATCTTCAGCCAAGCTTCATTCTGTTGTCATCCACGCTTTTCCTGTGCGCGCTTGCCTTTAAGAGAGAGTGAGGGTTGCGTAGGCTCTGGCCGGCACCTCAGCCCGTGCTGAAATAAAGGGTTTGCATTTAAGTTTAAAGGTTGAGGGTTAGGGGTGTAAGGTTGGGTGTTGGTACGTGGAGTTTGACGGTCGGAACATGGCCCTACATGAGCACTTCATTTGATCGATGCAGGACTATGAAGGAGCAGTAGAGCAGTACACGGCGGCCATCAAGAAGGCGCGAGTTCAGGATAGCGAGTTTCTGTCTGAAGAGCTTGGACTTGCACCTGAAGACGCCATCCTTAGCTGTGCGACGATGTTTGCTGTGTTCCAGCAGAAGATCGCATCAACTCGGTTGGGTGATCTCCCCTGCGAATGTGGGCGGACCCAAGTGCACCACTGTAGTCTTAGACTGGATGCCGCCGCAGCTTTAAGCTTTTGGGGCCTCCTGTCCCGAACCCTTTGATTCACTTTTGTCTTAGCCGTCCGACAGGAGCCAACCTCCGTCTTGCACAGCAACCGTGCAGCCGCGTACATGATGCTGCTGCGACGAAGTTGAGGGGTTGCAGCTTCTGTATCGCTGGACCTATCTTCCGGTTTTCTGTAGCTGCAGCTGATACAGCCGAAGACTCTCTAACCTTAGACCCTGTCCCTATATAGAATATTGGAGTTCAGAAAGTACTTGGACCTTATAATGGAACCCCACATAATTAGAAGGATCCTTATTGTAAGGGGCCCTTACAGTACCCCGTAATTTTCAGAATCGCCTCACATAACATCTAGGCCCTAAGCGCAGATGCAGGCTTCGCGAGTGTGAGAGCCGAAACCCTAAATCTCGTTGGCAACTTGCATGAAGGTGAGAGTCGAAATGCCGAGTTGCGAGTGACAAACGTTGATGAGTCAGTAGTCGGAGAAATGATCGGTAAACCAAATCTAAACCCAACCCGAATAGCCCCCCCCAAAACAGCAACAAACCCGAAAAACCAAGCCCAACACTTGCAGGGTACAGTGCTGGTTTCGTCCTAGCGAGGTGGGAGGCAAAAAAGAAGCAACAAAAAGACTTCCAAGGCTCGGCTGGTGGGACCAAGCGCTGCGTGACACGAAGGTCGCGCTGCGCAAGGACTCGGAGAATTTCAAGGCAAGGCTCGGGGAGGCCTTCGTGTAAAGTGCAGTCCTTGTCATTGTCAGTAGTAGAATTATACCGCCCAAAACCTTAGGGCAACTGTTAGGGAAGTTCGTGCTCAAGGGGTAAACACGGACATACATAGACTATTGAGGGTTTGAGTTAGTGATACTGACGATTCCGGACGTTGCCGGAAGTCCAGTCCAGGAAAAAAGACAAGGCAAGTGTAGAGCAGTTTTTTCACGGTTGAGAGTTCAGGTTTCGGGCTTGAGAGTGCTATGAGGGAGTCGGGCTGGGCTGCAGTTTCAGATTTTTGGGTGGAGGGCCATGCGTGTGTGTGTGTGTGTGTATAGTTATAGTTTTCGAATCTGCCAGGAGTGGAGGCCAGCTAACCCAGAGGTATCATACTTATCGTTGTGCTAAGGCCACTATAGACAGGAGGTTCTGCTGTTTCGGTGGGATTGGTTGCAGCAGTCGAGGCCTTGGAACGGCAGGGTCGCATCCAACTGGCGCGGGATGATCTCGACGCAGCGGCAGCGGTGGTCGCAGATCTGGAGCTGGCAGATAAGCTCTTGAAGTCCCATGCTTTTAAGATGTTTTTGTAATAATAATCATAAGAATTAGAATAGTAATAATATTAATAATATGAGTAACAATAATACAGGCTCAGTGACTTTGAGTATGGATTGGCGCTATGGAGCCGGGCTTGCTGGGGCTGCTCGAGTTTAGGACTTTTGCTTGGTGATGGACAGCAAGGCCAAAGTATCAGCTGAGCACGAGATGAGGGTTGAATCTTCAGGGAGACTTCTCGGCGTCCCGTGAAGATTCGGCAACGATCTCCAACGAGTTACAGGCGTCATGAAACCACGTATTGGGAGTCGACAGCTTTCTCAGGATCTGCTTTAGAAGGTCTCGAGCCCTGCCATCAACACCCTACTCGGGGTCAGGCAGCTCTACATACATGCCAACAAGCCTACAGCCCAAGGAAAAGTCGATACCAGCAGCAGTCTATCCTCCCAAGCGGCAACAGATCTGCATGGTACCAGCCATGGATAGCCCACAAAGCGTCAATCTGCCGCGACCTTCCCTTTCAGGAGCAGCGTGGTCCCAAAGAGACCTTCAATGGAGCGGACCGACCGGCAGCAGGCGAATTGGTGTCCGCTGTTCTGCTGCAGGCGGTGCTTCCTGATGATGGGAACGTCGGCGTGGCGACAACAGGGGATCCCGATTAATCTCGGTCATGTGCCATTACTCATGCGACAACACGTGGCCTGACTCCCTGGTCAAACACCTACCTTATGCAGAAAGCATCAAAGGCTCATAGTTCAGGCATCCGCCGCCTCCGTTGGCTGGTGCAAGCAGCACGGGCTCCGTCTACGCACCCCGGCACTCGACTGGTCACCACAGCAGTGTATGGGCTTGGTTGCTAATCTGCGACCCAGATGGTTTCTGCTATCAACCTTCAGGCTGATCTTGTTTGGGCCAGGGCTTGGGTTCTCAACCCCCAAGCCAAAACCTGCAAAACTTGCGTTCAGGCCGGACACTTTTGTGTGAGGTTGAGGATCGATGTAGCAAGTTAACCGGAGGATTATGGGCATCATGGCCATGACGCTTTTAAAAGCTACCCCAGTTTTGTTTCCCAAACTGCGACAAAAATCGAAGCTTGTGCTCAAACAATTGTTCAAGCAATCCTGAAAGCTTCGTGTCTCGGATATCTTGACGCTGCCGCGGTCTTCTATCGTCTTGAGAGCGACATCTGGCAAGACCACGTGATACTTGTAGTTTGCTGGCATCCTAGCACATCTTTGGGTCAGGATTGATGCGCCTTTATGTAGTCTTCAGCTGAGACACGCCTTTTTTCCTGCGCCGCATAAAATTTCGACAGCGATGCTGCCCTGCTACTGCCGGAATCACGTACTGATAGATATTCACTAGTCACTAATCGACTAGACATCTCCCACGACTGTCTGATTTCCGATGCTGCTAGACACGAAACGACCTTTATCATAGTTAGACTGTAAAACTATTGCGAGAGATGTTTCGCTGCTACGACTTGATACCATTGCGATGGCCTGAACAACCACCCACCGCGGAGAATCAACACGACAACATGAGAACATGGAATAAAAACAGTAAGCAGCGACATTGGAATCATCATTCACGAAGTCGAAGAAGATCACTGCGGAAGATGTTGAATACGGAGGTCGGAACAGTTAATCATCCGACCACCTTTTGCATATTAGAGCGCCTACAAAGTCCTCTAAATTATTGGCTGTCACTCGAGCCCTGTAAGCCCCGAAACCCCTACAGCCTGGCCCGAAACCCCGAAACCCCACCCTGAACCCTTAAGCTCCTCTGCGCCTCGAATCGTATACTCCTGAGCCCCAAAACGGGAAAAAGCACCAACTCCCTAAGAAAAACCCTAAACCCTAGACTGTAGGCTGTGCCCAGGCTGGAGGAATGCCGAGCGGTGCTCGAGCACTGGAGCTCCAAGGCCGAGCTTGTCCTGGGCTAAGGCGTAATGTGGGAGTTTCGGAATTTAGGGTTACCTTAGTTTGGGGGTCCTTATAATAAGGATCCTACTATTTAGGGGCCTATATTGGGGCCCCCTATTTCCGGAAACCCCCATATAGAGGGTTTAGGGTTCAGGGTTTGAAGCCTCAATGATTACCAGTTATGATTTTTCCCCAGGGCTCCTTATTATAGAAGTCTACAATAATGGACCCCAGCGCCCTATTCTCATTATTCAGGCCCCTGCATTAGGGTTTTTCGATCTTCGGGGTTCTCAGGGTTTTAAGTTGGTTTGAGGGGTTCTAAGGTGCGCTATCTGAGAGCTTAGGGGTTTTCGGATCTTCGGAGTGTAATTCTATGTTCAGGGTTCTATGCTTTCCTGTTCAGGATCAGGGGAGTTGCGTTGGTGTCGCACCCGGCAGTCTAAAAGGCCCGGATGCAAAATGGGCTGAGCGCCGAAGAATGAGGTACTTTGTATCAGCAGCATTCACAGCCCTAATCGTTTTTGTGGCTTCCGGGCATTAATAAATTGAGGGTTTAAGTTTAGGATCGAGGGTCTGTCTTTGCCGTTTGGGGCTGATGTTGGGGCTGGAATACCCAGGCATGAGAACCTACCGTGCTCACCTTATTGATTGAGAGTTTTGGTTCAAGGTTAGTGGCTGTGGGTTTGTTCAATGCAGGGGTTTGGTATTCTCGAAGGAATACAGTATGGACATGGACCGTCTCATTGCAAAGGCACCAAAGGTTTCATGTCCAGGCATGCCAGCTGCTCAACGTGGATGCATGCCTTTTAAAAAATGCCCCCTAAACCCTAAACCCTACACCCACCTCATGTTCTGCAACCAGCAACCTTCCAAGGTGTCACCATTTGGCTTGCGCATCCGCAAGAGCCTCGCTAAGGCGACGTGTGGGTGAGGGCGCCACTGCGAACTCTCATTTCGGTTTTGAGTTTGGTTTGGGGCCGTTCAGGGCTTAGGGGCTGCGAGGCAGTGTCAGTGTCTTTGGTTTCAGAGTGGGGGTCCTCCTTGGGATTGGGCTCCTCTTCCCTGTCGGGCGGATGCGCCTCCACGAGTCAACAGAACTCACACCAATCTGTTCTGCGATAGCACGTGCGCCCTTTGATCTTGCTCCTTGGAAATGTGGCACACATCTCACATTCACCCACCACAAGTACTCTTCATTGGGTCACCTTCACTAAAGCCTGTACGATTTGCAGGACCACTTCTGGGCTCTTCAGAAGGCACCACCAATTTGCCAGGTATAGAGTCGGTCTTTGCTCTAAATCTATTCAGCACGGCATGCAAGGATAACACCCTCCCACTGCGGTCCTTGCTGCATGCATTCACTGTGGAAGCTTGCCATCAGAGGGTTCCTTTGGTGTGAGTTTGCTCTCCACAATTGCCCAGTGCCAGCTGAGAGTAGCTTCGAGCTATTCGCAAGGTCTTCACGCATCCACCTTCGTCCTCCGTCTTCGCGTAGGATGCAATGGCCTACCTCCCCTACCTCAAATCCGAGTCTAATTATTACGGCCCCTTTAGTAGTCCTTTCAGCCCCCGTACCTGTTCAACCCCCTGCGAGGCTTTGGTCGAGGCGAGCGATGCGGTGGATAACCCGAGAAAGACTCTTAGCTGGAGCTTGAGGACGTTTTTGTATCTACGTCAGCGTAGCGTACGGCTATTTGTACTGGTGTAAGGCTCGCAGTATACACAACAAGTGCCAATCCTGTGTGAAGCTGTTACTAGCAACTTGCCGCAGATGCCCGCAGCATGAACCTCACTGCATCTTCAAACCCGCTGATCAACTCTGTGAAGGCTACTGGCATCAGACATCAGAAATGTGCACTGGATTCTGGTGTATGCCGAGGTCTGACTCGAAGCTTTGTACACATCATGTTCTAAACTACGATTAAGCCGTTGTACATGCGTGCTGGTGTATCTTCAATACTAGAAAGCTTCCTGCGTATTTACAGCAAGATCAGGAATAAGAACCCGCATAAATCCGCACACTCTTATGGAAAAACTAGGCTGTAGAAACGCGTAGTTTCACGCCAGCTCTTATTTCCTTGCAACAGACCAGCATTGAAACCATAGGGCAGTAGGATTACTACAGAATGTGTTCTACGTGTTGTGGAGAAGAGCTGCAACGCTTGGTCTTCCAGTTTGAGCGAGTCAGCGGCCTCATAGACATCAACTAGTGGAGCACTCTGAAAAATTGCTGAGGGCCGCACCATGCCATGTAAAACCTTTAAAGCACGACATCCATGTGCTTGTCTTCTAGCAGTCGGTGATGAAATCAGTTCACAACCCTAAACCCGATACCCTGCGACTATGCACAAAGAAACAATAAGCCAAAACAGCATAAAACAGAAAGGAATAGCGTCGAACGCGACATCACACGTTGAGGCAAGGGAAGCTCCTTTCGAGGGTCTATACATGGCAGTTCAGCTGGTTATCCCAGCAGGAAGCTAGTAACCTGTGTCACACTGACCTGCTACCGTGGAACCTCGCCTGGCATGTCCGAGTTGTGAGAGCGTGTAAGCCCTAAACCCTGAACCTAAGCCAGCTTAGTGATTGTTGCCGGACTTTCCTTTGTCTACCGCTTGGACTTTTTCGGGCATCTTTTTGGATCCCAACAGCTGAGCAGCAAGACCAGACATGGACCCTGTTACGCCAGTCGGAATGATTCGTAGCAGGTCCCTTCATATATTCTTTAATCGAGTTATCGTAAAATATACCCCAAGGCCCAAATCTAATCATTATGGCCCTACCACATTACACGCAGAGCTCACTAGGCCCCAAGCCGCACAGCAAGCTGCAATCTGAACAGCTTGGAGCTCCAGTGTACATTGTGGGCAAAGTCCTGCCAGCGCACAGGGGCGCTTTAAACCGTCTCTAGACCATGCAAGCCTTGTAAGCCCAAGGATTCGACCGGCTTTGGCATACAACAAACGGGAGGCAGAGCACGGAGCTTCTTGGTTGATTGAAGCGACGGCCTAGTAACAGGGACACTTGCTTTACGGCTTCGGTTTCCGAATCATTCCAAAAAGGGTGTGCCATGCAAGGTGAGGGCGTCCTTTGCCAAGAGGTACTGCGGTCTTGCAGGCGATGCTTTAATTCCACCACACTTGTTAGCCGTTGTTCTTCTGAAGCGTACCTGCCCGTGGTTTACTGAACTTGATTGGCATGGTTCGTTAGCTCAAAGGGCTCAAGAGAGCCCGGGCGCCCGAGACCCGAATGCCTCAATCCAAAGCGGGGTCGAAACCCCTGCCACGTCCCCCAAACACCATTCCGAACGCTCAGGCCAGGGGAGAATCAACTCGACCAACCTTTGGCTAAGGATGAGATCGAGGAGCTCACGCCTTTCGCTCGTGAAGCCGTGAGGCCTTTGGGAGATTTCCTTTGCCAGGGACCCTTCATCCCCAAAACTCGACCAACTGCAACGTCAACCTGAAACGTAGAGCAGAGAGCCACAGACGAGTATGAGCAAGTCCTGTGCTAAAGAGGGTCGAGTTGAGTGTCGAGTTGCATGCGATGGCGGCTACCAGCCGAAAACTCATGATGAGCGCGGAAACTCGCTTGGCCTTTGAAGCCGAAAACTTATGCAGCTAAACCCGGGAACAATGAACCCGAGATTCAGATTTCGGTTCATGTTCCTGCAAGTGGATTCTAAAGGCTTGATGTTGTATGGACAGGAGATACGGCCACGAAAGAAAGGGGGAGCCACAAATACACCCGCCTTCCTATTAGGGGCCATGAGGAACTGGGCGTTGTTTCGTGTTCGGCAGGCTAACCGGCGAGATTCTTCAAGATTTCCCTGAGGACGTCATGCCAGACCTGCTTGTCGCCCTGATACAAGTAGCTTTCAATCGGTCTGCCAACGAAAACTGTCCAGCCTCGGGTACTTCAGCATTGCATGGGCTTGGACATGTCAAGTGCTCGCACGTGCTTGCTTGTCTTTTATTCCAGAGTGGCCCACCTACAGTCTACACTCTACACTTCTACGAAACTGTTAGCCACAAGCTCACGTTCGACCCAGGAACACTTTGCCGATTCCCCTCGCTCCATCCCGCCAGCCACGAGATACTCACGAGACCAGGTTTTCTCTGCCTAGTAGTGGTGAAGGAAGCACTTCTTTAGCCATCTTCGAAGACTTTGCATTGGGCTTGGGGTCTCGGCTTACGGCTGCCCAGGAGAGAATCAGTGTTTTTAGCTGAGGTATAGGGAAGCGAGGTCCAGTCCCAAATCCATCACCTGCTGTGCCCGAGCCTTGAGAGTCGAATAATACCAGAGAGTACTGTAACTCTTGAGCAAAATCCTAAAATACAATATGTTCTAAATCCCCAAACCCCAGCCTGAGCGGTTCGGCCAGGCGGATGCCAGGTACTGGCACGGGCCTTATTGCTTGGGAATTCGGGTGACGTGCCGTGCAAAGCTATAGTCGTGTGTCAGAGCCCGATGAAGCTGCCCGCATGAAGCCCGGAAAGGGGCATGTGCGGTTGGAAAAAAATGCAGCTTCGGACCCAGTGGAAAGACAAATTGCTAACGCAGCTGCCATGTCCACAGAGCAAAGCAGCGACCTCAAAGCCTGTAGGCACTGTAGGCTGGTGGGGGCTGTAGGATTCGCTTTAGGGGGTGAGTTCGAAGTAGACTTCTACTCACCTGTTTAGGGCTCGTGCCGCGGGGTATACACGCTCCGCTGTAAGTCGCCAAGCGCTGGAGGCGAGGCCGCGCGCTACTTCGACTTGGCCGACAGGGGCTCAAAGATGAGCGGTAGAGGTGTTTTGTTGTAACAGCTGAGGGTGCTCAGGACTCCGGGCTTTGTGTTTTTCAGGTGTGGAGCTTTAGGGTTTTCGGGTTCAGGTGCTCTTAAAGCCCCAGACTCGCAGAAGCCAGGCTCAAATTCCGAGCCCCAGCACCAGCTTCAGGCCATGTCGATGCGGAAGCCCAGTTCCAAGAAGGCTGGGTGAATCAATCGTGTGTGTATGAGTGTAAGGGGCGTGGTGGCAGGGGGGTTGGTCTGAAATGAATCGCTCCAGGGGCACCGACCATGACTTGTGTGTTCCCTTGGTGCAGGGATCACCAGTCATGGCACAGATGATGTGAATGCGGCGAATGCCAAGAACAATTAGCCACAGTCGGCTTCGACCCACATGTTGGCCAGCCTCTGACTACCAATCTGTAGAGGGACGCTTGCAAGCACTGTGCCGCACACTGTGCCTGAATAACATTGTTGGTCGCTACTTCAAATTGTGCTTACCTGCAGTTCAACCTCCAAAGTTGAGGGTGAAGCTGATAAGCTTTTGCGAGTTATCATGACCATAACGATGGTGTTCACGACGGTGCTGGTGCCGGTGCCGGTGCTGGCATCCATGTTTTCTCTTCTGAGCCGGGAATGTGTGCCTGACGTCACACATGCCAGGCTTGAAGCTTGACCAAGATCACGAGCACGGACCTCAAAAGCTGTCTCAGTTGATCTTGGCTCGCTAAAGCTTACAGTTTGCGACTTGTGACAAGCACGACATATCCTTGCCGCTGGATGCTTCAGGTCGGGTGCTGATACTGCATGTTTGGGCTGGACCGCTATGGAAAGTCTGACCCCCTACAAGACTTCCTATACCTTCACAGAATCAAAGCCCTACATTCTGTTCGCCACTCCAGCTCCTGCCGAGGAAGATCCGGGAAGTCCAGGGCACTGTGGTGCCGGAGCTGCAAAAGAGCTTTATCCGGGCTTTGGGTGAGAGCCGAAACCATCATCCCACAGATTCTGTGCAGATGAGGGGCCACGAGCTTCTGAACTCGAAGCTCTGAGCTTTCCACCGCTTAAGGATGAGGTGGAGGAGGTCAAGTCCAAGGCCAACGAGCTTTACAAGGACAGACGTGCAAATGACTCGGGTTGTAGAGGGAAGGTGCCTGTCACAGCTTGTTAATTCCGGCCGAATTCAGAGGCAATCCAGGCCTACTTGTAGCAAAACAACCCCTGAACGTGCTTATATTCTCGCTGGTGCTGGGTCGTGTTCTGTTGGGATCCTTGGCTTCGGCATGAGGTCTGGGAACAGTCTCATCCCAAGGCGGTTTCAACGCTGAGAAAGCCCTTAACCAACTGAGAAACTGCCATGATTCCCCATTCCTTGAGACAAGCCAAAGCTTAAGCAACTTCCTGAACGCCACTGGGTCAGGAAGGACACTTGGATCAGGCCTGCTGCACCTGCGGAAGCGAGGGAGGGAACGAGGGAGAGAGGGAGGTAGCGGGGAGGGAGGGCTCTGACGCCTGCTGCCCTATTATGTAGGTATAAGAACAACAATCGGAGGCAGATGCAGTGATTCAGTTAATTTTTCATGGCTGAGTATTGCAAGGTTTCACGTTCGGCTGCGGAACCTCAGGGCACGTCCTTCAGATTACGGCATTTGATCTTAGACTTCGGAAATTCGCAGAGTCGTTTGTTTGGTTTTATGGCATTTCAGAAATCAGCGTGACTTATTGCCGTATTTTGAAGTTGTACAGGATTCCTTTGGGGATTCAGACGACTAGGATAGGTTAAGTAGGGGTGCTTCTGAACGATTATTTAAGTTTAGGGACCCAACTCGAACCGAGCCGTCTAATCATGATTCTACAAGCCACACACCAGGGTTGCTCATTCTCTGAGACTCCAAATCAACTAGTTTGTACCGAGCCGTGACAGGCCATCGCTCTGTACACCGAAGCCATCGACCGTGCCTCGCATAAAGTTTATCAGACTGTTTTTAGCACCAGATGTTGTGCATTGTGCATGCGGTCAGCATGCAAGAATGCTTCGTGTCAGTTAGCACTGCGTCAAGTCTAAATACTTCTTGCAATACACACGCGCACACACACACACAAAAACCACTCCAGACTCTTGTGTCTTGTGCTTTTGCAGGAGCAGATGATTTAGGGCTTTCGGCCTACCATATCCCTTCACAACTCAAAACATGCATGCGTCCAGACGCAAGACCCTGGCAGCGATGTCAGGGACCCCAAACAGCAGGATCCTTCTTGTAACGTGTAGGTACCCGAATTTGGTGAAGCCCCGGACCCTAAGCCCTTCGCATGCCATGCCAGCCCCGTGCGAGCGCGTGAGTCGAAACCCTAAACCCTCATACATCAGTCAACGGAAGCCGTTCTCGGAATCCTACTAGGATCTCTTAGCTGCCAGATCCGCCGGCTACCAGGTTTCACATTGTGGGCTTTGACTTCCTACAAGCTATTATAGGGTCACTGTAAGGGCTCAATATAAGGGTATATAAAGGCTTGGGGTACTGTACTCCGATGCACAGCGCATTCGTGATAGTGAGCTTCAAAACTGAAACTTTAAATCTTAGACTAAAACTCTAACCTTTAGCCGATTCGGATTCGTGATAGTTCAGAAAGCCAAGGAGATCCTGATTGCGTGGACACGCGAACAGTGGCTACGCTCTACTACAACAGGCGCTTCGCCAGTATGCTTGTTTAGGGCGTAGGTTTCAGTATACGCCTGGGCACCTTCGAACATAGCAGACAGCCGGTTTCTCGGTGTATTTTATCACTGGCACATGGACAAACAAGCACGCATAGCTTGGATGTGCAACGCAGACTTGCTCCGATGGGGCCCACGATGCACGAGCCAGTGCGCATGGCACCGGGTCTTCGGACTTGGGATTCAAATTCTGAGCAGCTTCGTTTCCACCAGGCAGACAGAGATTATGACAGAGGTCAAGTAAAGATGAAGCTGTCGTACACATTTGTCGTGCCTTCCTTGCCAACATCTGCCAACTCTTAGCTTGCTTGGCAGCACAGGAGTCAGTCGTGCCTAGGGCGACTGCATTCTCTTTGGCTGCGAGTTGTGTCTGTCGGTCCGTGTGTCTGCCTGTCTGTCTGCGTGCATTCACACGTGCGGCTTATGCTTGCTACTTGCATCCCGCACTTTAGCCTGCCGAGTACCCAGTTCTCGCCCTGCAACACGAGACTATCAACTGCAAGTGGGTGCCACCTCTGTGTTGACATGGCTTTTGGTTCACCAGTTTACCCGCCGTGCGCATCAGGGAGCAACGATGCAGGTCTGCGGCCTTGCGCAAGCGAGGCGAGTTCGAGAAGGCCTTGGACGATGCGCCACCCTGACACAATTCCTCGCAGCTTCAGGCTTGAGAGTCGCACATTAGACGTCTCAGGAAAGCATGTGAGAATGCGCTCTGTTTGAAGAACCTGGGCCTTGATGGCCCATTGATGGTATTCCCATGAGTTGTCAGGTGCAACACTTCCCATCTGCACACGTGTATGTGTATACATATATATATATAATTATATATATATATAGATATACACATACATACACAATATAGATGAACCTATATGTGAACATACAAAAGTACACAAACACAACTACGCACTTTCACAAAGGATCACTTAAATATACCACAGATCATGCAAGCGCACGAGCAAACAGGGCATCCTCAGCAGCAGTTGATACCAGATGCGTTTACTGCATGAAGAAGCAGACACAGCACAGCAGACAAACTTAGGCATAGCATCGCGGCTCTCAGACTGTTCGCAAGCATGGCTCTCCTTCCTTTTCCAGTTGGAGTAGAACTGCAGTTTCTAGCATCACGGCTCTTGTTGCTATTGCACGCCATCCGTACTCCACCACTGCCACTGCTCGCCGCTTCAATTTCTATTGCTGGAGGATGGGCAGGCGGGTGGGTTTACAATATGTCTGTATGACTATGTATACACATATATATATATATTTATCTCTCTCTCTCTCTCGCTCTCTCTTATACATATGTACATATATTTATATATATATATAACCTATTTATGCGTGCATGTACGTATGTATGTATGCATGTATGCATGTATGTAACATCATAGTACATCCTAGTAGCATCGACTTGTTTAGCGCATGCCGCGGCACAGCAGCTAGTAGAGCAACATATTGTGCCTTTCAGCGAGCGGACTTTACCAGACCGGGGTGATCCGCCTTCGTTTCCTCGAATAGAGAAGCTGCAGACAGGAAGTTTCCAAGCTCGCGACAGGAATATGTGCCTGGCACTCCACCCAAAGTGGACGAAGGCTCACTTTGTGAGTAAGGCTTTCTTCTGCGATGATGCCGGCAAGCCTTCAGATCGTCGCATGAAGCCTTTGCCGATGGCTGCATGATGCTGGATATCGTGGATCATACGGTCGAGCACATGCATGCACTAGTGTGACTAGCATCATGGCGTAATTCAACTCCTCCAGACCCCCACACTGGTCCTGGAATCTTGACCGGTCTTTTCACGTTTCCCCGTGAGGCTCTTTACCGTCGTGGCATACTGTTACTGGAGCACCTCAGATGCAAGGATGTTGCAACTCCATGGTGTCATGCGTTTGTCGAATGTTGCCCGAGTCTGCGATACAAGGTGCGGCAGATACGCGGAAGCCTTGACAGAGCTGAAGGCATGGGCGATGTCAATGGATTGTGCGATTTCGGGCTTTATGTTTGTATCGTCAGCTATCATCACTTCTATGCCCGGGCTAGCATGAGAATCGGGGAGTATCAGAGCGGTCGGGTTTCAGGACTCTATGTGACTCAACACACAGCTGAAGGAAATACAGGGTCCACACAATCTATTTGGGCTGCAAGACTGAAATTCAACACCAAAGCAGTCGATGGGCTAGCGGCTTGCATTTGGATCATGGGTGACGTTTGCGCTGCATCAGGAAGTTTGGCTCCTCGGGCGAAGGGAGACCTTCGTTTGGGAAACAGATGTGCACGACGACTTGCAACAGCAGCGACAGCAGCAGCAACACCTCAGATATGCCAGCAGCAACGGCTGCGACGATGAAAAGCACCATGTCATATAGACGAGCTTAGAGCAACGCGATTACACAAGGGTCACACCACGTGAGTTCTAGGTTCTCCCAGGCCGTCGTCATCGTCACCGCAAGACTCTGCCTGCCAGGAAACCCTTGAAACCCAAGAGCCCCAAGAACCAACCAAGACAGAGAGAAGCAGAAAGGTTTGCAGAGTTCGCAATGATCTCCTTTTTGTTTGCGTCCCTGTAGAAGTAGGTATGTATGTGTATATGTGCATGGGCGCGTGGGGGCAACATATGTACATGTGTGTACATATATATATATATATACGGATATATACATATATATATACATACATGTGTATATATATATGTATATATATTTATTTATTATACATATGTATTTTTATATATATGTGTGTGTTTGTGTTTACTTACTTATTTATGTCTTGATTCTTGTCGCACGATCGTAGACCCCGGAGCTGCAATTACTCAAGGCCCGCTACATAGCTTGCTCTCAGGTGGTGCAAAGAGCAGACCCCACCTTCGATGATGACCTCGAGGAGCCCGGGCCTTGGGAAGCGCGCCTCGGGCCTCTGTGTTTGGGGTTGAGGGTTCCGGGTTTTGGACGTAGGATCTGGGGCTTAGGATGTAGGATCTAGGGCCAATCTAGGGTTTTGGGATATAGATAGGATTACGGATATAGGATCTGGACTACAGGGTGTAATCGGCGGTGAGCCTGCAAACCACAAACTTACAGTCCTGAGCCACAGCTCCGAAGTCCTAAGGAAAAGATTCGCAAAGCTGTGACAGCGTACACTGAAACACGACAATGCATGACAGCGCACGATAAGAGGTTACAGTCTACTATGATACCCCATAATATAGTATATTAGACTATCACATACTATCATGCTTATAGAGACTAACGAGAACGGAGGAAGCTGCCCACGCTTGTTCCTGCAGCAGTTTTGGCTGAAGTCCCTCAGCTTCTCTCTTCGTATGTATCGAAATTGGAAAGGCCACCGGCTTGATGATTAGGGTTTTGAGATCACGGTTCATGCAGGGTATGGTGAAAGACGGTGTGGAGGGTTCGTGACTTCGGATCGTCTCCTCGAGCCCTGACAGGCCGTAATGATTTGAATAGGGGCTTGGGGTATCATACTAGAAAAATAATGGGGGCTATAAAGGGACACGGTTTCTAATCTTCGCATGTAGCACTTGCCTAATTTTTCGCGTTCCGGGCTCGAGAGCAGGTCGCAGGTTGGGTCCCGAAGGCTGTGCTGCGCGACATCTGCGACCTGCCGTGCCCACCGCAACACCCTTTGCTCTTGATACTGTGATGACGAGTGGTATTTATTATTTTTCCAGTTTCGATGTTGCGAATACAAAGAACTGCGTGGAAAACAGATCCTGCAATCCCCCGGCAAAGACCTTGTCAAAGATGACATTGGTATTGTGCGAAGAACCGGCGTCCATTGCTCCCTGTTCAAGCCGCAGACCTGCGCATGCAGGTTCATGACCAGTTGCAAGTAGACTCAGAAGCATCTGAAGAAGTAGCTCTAGTGCTAATGCGTATCGCACCATCGGAAACTAATCATAGTGTTTGCAAGAAGCATCAGACTTCGACCGCATTCCAGAACCAGGGCCTTGGTCAAAGTGGCAAAGCACCGAGAACTTTCGGCGGAAGACGGTTTAGCGCTTAGGCTTATGGGTTTGGCATATGCATAGACAGACCAAGTGTAAAAAGGGTTTGTAAACCCGAAAGCCCGAAAGTCGAAACACCTGCGGGTGATCACGACGATGGAAGCACATGAGAATTATGTGCATGCTCCACAGCTTTGGGATATACCTTGCGATTGATATACACGTGCATGCGCATGGCATGCGGTCTTCAGCGTGTTCGGAGTGGGGATGAGGGATAAGAGAAGGCTCCCTGATGCGGATGACAACTTTTCATGGCAAACCTCGATTTCACGATGTCTCCAGTGTGTTTCACGTGTCTGTTCGGGAGACCACCTAGGTCTTGGGACTTTCGGATATAGTGTCGGGTGTCGCCATGGCAGACTGCACAGCGTGAACGGATTATGTGGAGCCTTGCTGCCTGTTGAGTCGAGACAATATAACTTGGACCCTACAGCCTAAACAACATCAGCTTGACGGGCGGGGAAAGGTATATAGCTACAGTCAGCTACAGCCCTAAAGCCATAAAGCGTGCACTCCTAAGTTTTAAGCCAAGCTCTCAAGGTTTTTGAACGCATGGCTCGGACCTTTGGTGCCATCGTCGCAGCGGCTGCCCTGCTTGGCAGCCGGAGCGAACCCGTCGAGGCACATTCGGGGTTTAGCCCCTTTATAGTTTAGGGTGTGTAGGGTTTTTACAAGTATACAGAAGCCCCTATCTCAGAAAATGAGGGGAGGGCAGGGCACCTTCAATTTGTGACTGGCGGCCCTAAGAATCTCAGTGCTCTCTGTCTGGGATATTCGATGCTCCTGGACTCCAGGCAGACTGCAAGGAGACGGAAGGGCCCGGCTTGTCCTTCATCCAAGCCAAGGCGCAGAGACAACACAGGGCTCTTTCTAGAAGAAAGAGATCTGAAAGCAAGGCAGAATTTAAGGACTTTGTAGCGAGGTGTTCGTTTTTCAGAATCGGGTTTAGAAGTCATGAGGAGTTTCTGCTGGGACGGCGCGTGTTCGTTGAGGGAGCACTATAGCTTGTGCCCAGGACAATTAGGCTACCTTGCACATCGCCTAGCACTTAGCAGAAGATTGCTTCTTTAAAACTAGACATTACGATCGAGCATGTAAGTCCAAGGCACTCGCAAGGGGAAACACTACGGCGAAGAAGGAGGCGCTTGAGTACCATTGGTGCCTCATCTGCAGCACGTATGGAGGGCTTGGGACTTATGCTGGAGATTCGGCCCTACACTTGTCGGTGTGAGTCTCAACGCTCAAAAAAGAATCTGGTCTCATATTAGTGGTCGTAGTCGCACTGGTGGTAGTCGTTGTCGTACTAGTAGCAGTGATAGCAGTAAGAGGAGCAGAAGTAGTATTTAGTAGCAGCAGCACCAGCAGCACCAGCAGCAGCAGTAGTGGCAGTAGCCGTAGCCGTGGCCGCAGCAGCAGCAGCAGCAGCAGCAGCAGCAACAGCAGCAGTAGCAGCAGCACCAGCAGCAGCAGCAGCAGCACCAGCAGCAGCAGCAGCAGCAGTAGCAGTGGCAGCAGCAGCAGCAGCAGAAGCAGAAGCAGCAGCAGCAGTAGCAGCAGCCGCAACAGCTTTAGCCGTAGTAGGCATCATGAAGTAAGCCCACCTCACTATCACGAAGCTAGTAGCGCAGCTTACGCTGTCAAAGGCGTTTTTGTGACAGAAAGTATCGTAGCGCCCTCAGGTCCTCTGGCCGTGGCAACTATCCCAACTACGGCGTGGCCAAACACCCAGGGCCCTTTGACCTCGCCGCAGCTTGGCTCATCAAAAGGAAAGGCTTTCTGGATCTGAGGTTGCACATCTAGGTTTGAGTCCGTCGGATTCTAGAATCGCAGCTATATGTTTACCTTTGAGAATCCAGGGTTTTCAGGGTTGGGGCTGTTCGGCTATTAAAGCCAGTGACGGTGAGCGTGGAATCTGGAAGAATCAGAGCAGCGCAGCTTTATCTATAAACCCTACTCATTACGCCCTAACACACCCTAAACCCTATTCTGGATTCTTTCGTGAGCCCTGCGTTTTGTTGTTTTCCCCTGGATGTAAAGTAGTCAGCCCTCTACCCTACTCGTCCTAGCAATTCGCGAGAAGGATCGTGTAGCATCGGGGCACGGCTTGAGTTGGAATAGGGTGTAGGATTTAGCCTTTGGGGCTTTGGGGAGTTAACCCTAAACCCTAAACCCCATCAAATCGCGCTTTTTGAGCCGAAAGCACGAGATGGAGGGCCATCTCCAGGTCACAAACCTAAGCGTTTTTTGCACTGCAAGAATGTTGAGGCTATCATGTCCGTCATGTCTTCTGCAACAGCAGACCGAAGCTAGATGTGAGTTTCGTAGTGTAGGATACCCTTATAACGTGGAGCCCCTAGGACCCTAGGAATCAGTAGAATCCTTCGTAAAGAGCGACCTGCAAGCAAGGCATACCCCTAGTTTTCCGAATCCCCAGGCCTCTCGCGTCTTCAGATAAGCCTGATGCAGTTATCAGGACCAGCTGTAGGAGCATTTCTGTTGTGATCCATTGCATTCCCTGGGGGACTTCGAAACAAGATGCGTTTCAGTTCTTGAGCCTGGCACCATCAATCTGGGCTCCTTTTCAACATGCAAGTCCTCAAAGCTTGCATCTGAATCTCAGACCTTGGTCTTGAATGATCTGAAGCCGTGGCCAGGGCAAGTTCGCGTGGAACTGGTCTGATCCGCTGGGACGGTACTTGACATTGACGCGACTTCGATGCAAGACCGCAGAACCACATATTCCAAGCCCAAAGACAGGATAAGGGGTCGTGTTCAGAGTGTCCTTGGCCCGTACAAGGAGGGATTCACGGAGGAGCGCTTCAAATTCAAACTTCCAGAAGGGTCAAGCCCTGCAGTTTTCCCTTGACATAGACATAGCCTGCATCAGATCCTGCCAAGGCCTTCGCTTTTGAAGATGCGAAGCCATCAAGGCTTAGGATTGAGGGCTAAGCGACTGGCATGAAGTCCAGGGCTGTCTAGGGATCACAACGGCTGACTCCAATAGAGATATTGCAAACAACCGTTGACAAGGTACGGCACTGCCATCGACCACCTGAGAAATGTCTACCTCAGTGCAGCCGATGGAGTCCGGAAGTTTGACCCGGATGGGGCCACTCTGCTGTCCAGCTGGGAAAATGTAGGGCTTCCTTCCAGGAGCTGAGATTGAACGTCGGACGGTTTTTGCTTTGGGATCGAATCGGTTTCAGCTCTTCCCTCTTCAGGACACGGGTTGTGCAGGTTGAAGCCAGAATATAGTTAAGCTGCAATGTGAAGCTCTCGGCAGGTGAGGTAAGAGATTTGCCCAAATCCTCCCTGTCTGAGAACGGATCAAGTTCGCGAGAGTGACTCAAAGCCCATATGTTTCATGCAGCGCACGACAGCCAGGGTTCAGTGAGTCACAAAGCCCAGCAGCGGCCTTTATGCAGATCCTTTGTCTTTATGCCACGCCGCTTCCCGATGAACCCAATGTCCGTTGAGTAAAGAATATTATTGAAAATATGGAGGATTCACATGTTATGATTTGAGGAAGACATGCCGAAACTTCAGCCCTGCTTAGTTTACTTCTGGCGCCCAACCCACAGCCATGCGCACATCCACTCAGAACCTCTTGTGGCAGTACTTCTCGCTGCCTGCTGAAATGATGGATGCCCCATCCCTGCTCGATGGGCGTCTTGGCTTGCCCTGAAGTGTTCAGAAGAAGCTTTATGGTAATCAAAGGGGGGGGGCGCTAACCAGTTTGCTCTGAAGTTTTTCTGAAGCATACCGGATACCACTGCCATGATGACTCACTTTAGAAAGCTGCTATATGGACTAAGGAAGTTATACGGAAGTGACACACATGGAAACATCGTCGCTCTGGATTTGGACGACGGAAAGGCTTCCTGCTCAGTTGAAGATCGTCTTTGCTTCTTAGGCAATGGAGGGCACTGCTGCAGTCGCCTAGCGCCGTCGACCCACGATCAGAGCCGCTGAAGCTATGACTTCTACAATCAATCATCCGGCGACGGCATATTTCACAGCTTCCTGGATCCTCCAACTAGACCTGTCGACCTAAGCCCCTGACCCTAAACGACTCCGTAGAACCGAAACCTGTAGCCGTTGACCCTAGGCCCGAAAGCCCTAAAACCACCCCTTTTTTCCCGGCAAAAGCCCTCCCGGAAGTCTTTGGCCAGGTGGTCTGGAAGACCCAAATCGCCCCCAACATCGGCCAGGCACAGTGACAGCTGCCTGTCGAATGCCTGCGGGGGTTGCTTGGGGAGGTTTTTTTTTATCAGGGGTATCCTGGAGACTCCTGGGGGTTCGGGCCTATTGGCACTCCTCATAATTTCGTGTACATCTCCCGCAACTCCCATCTAGCAGACTGCCGCGGAGGTGCACACTGGAACTTTTCACTCGTATTGAATGTTGCGGCATATCCTACAAAATGTCTGTTTTTGGCTTTGTTGAGCCGCGTGCAACCACTTCCGAGAGGCCAGCCATGCTGCAGGAGGGTTGTTAGAGGGCACCCCAGAAATCGCCTGCAGCTCAGCCTCTGAATATGGTCAAGCCGGACACTCATCGAAAGCCGATTACCCTGCCCTAAACCATGCTCCAATGTCGAGACACGGAAGCACTGACAGGACAACGGTTTTACCATGGCGAAGGAGCGAGTTGTTAGGGTTAGGGTTTAGGTGGACTCGGACTTGTTTGGAAGGATGGCCTACTTTGCGCAGACGATAGGAGAGGGACAGTCCAGCCTCTTTGGTCAGGGATTCGGCTTCGTGATTCTGTCAGCCTGAAGTTTCTCCCAAAACCGAATTTTTCACTGCAGGACATGGGATGATGTAGACGTGTAGATTTTCACAGTTGCGACTGTAAGCTTGCACTGGATTCTGGACGCAATGAAATCCGGCACGGGACTGGAGAGCGCTACAGGCAAATTGTGGCAAGTCGAGAAGGTTCATGCCTCCTTACCCAAGACCAGCTGTCCAGACCACGCTGAACATGTGCAACCCACTACCGCGCAGATGTCCATACACATGAGCTGCTTGGCATGCTTCCCAATCCAAAAAAGTCCCGGAGGACGGCGTCGTGCTTGCTGCGTGCGATTGGCGCGAACCATCCCCGATGGGCGAGGCACCCCGGCTCAGTTTGAGCAGGAATTTTGTCACTGCCTTTTCAGAGAGAGTTTGGGAGGGAAGAGACACACACCCAAGCAAAGTAAAGAGAGACAGAGAGAGCTAGGCACGGGTAGGCCTCCGGGCCAGGGGTCCTCCTGGGCCCGATACCCCTAGCAAGCAAGTAAGCAAGCAAGCAA
Source organism: Symbiodinium necroappetens (assembly GCA_905231915.1). Classification (NCBI taxonomy): domain Eukaryota; class Dinophyceae; order Suessiales; family Symbiodiniaceae; genus Symbiodinium; species Symbiodinium necroappetens. The sequence continues at coordinate 12,150 of CAJNJA010015854.1, read as the reverse complement.
GCAAGAGATAGGTGCAGACGGCGAGCTCGGGGATTGAGCGAAGGGGTCCGGGGGCGTGCTCGAGACAGGGGTTGCAGGTTTGTTTACTGAGCCTTTGACGTCCACAGTGTTGAGGCCAAAGTGAGCTTGAATGCACGCAGATTCGTAAGAGGGACAACTGGAAAGCTGTTGCAGTCAGTTTTCATTTCTAACGTAAACGAGTGCACCGAAAGTGCAGATATCAGAGGCAGTGAGCAGACATAGAGAAATCGGAATACAGAGAAGGGGCTTAAGGGCCACTTCGCTTGACTGCAGAACAAGAATGGGCTTCCGGAAGCCCGGAGCTTCGAGAGCTCTCTCCTTAGTCTGGTAAACGGCTAGACTTGAATCTCAATTTCGATCAGTCATGATACTCCCTTGCAGTCGCTCTATGATTGCCAAACAACTGCTTTGTTCAAAGACGTAAGGCCCCTCAACCCCCAAAGCCGACAGAACCTTGAGAAGGAACCCTAGTTAAATTAGCAAGGTCCCTCTTCTCATGCAGCAGGGCCACCTCAAGCCCAGCAATGTTTAAGCATTCGAGTGAGTTCAGAGCATACCAGTGGCAGACGCCTTTGGCTGTCCATGCCCCGTGTACCATACTGAATATCGGGATACGATCAATTAGAAGATCCCCTCCACCAGAAGATCATTATATCATGTACCCCTGAACGCGCAGATTTCGGACCAACAGGCCAACCAGAAGGTCAAAGCCCTGAATGCCACTACTGGCAAACAGCGCCTGAGCATTCAATGCTTGTGAAAGCTTTCATTGTGGGATCTTTATGAACGTTAGGGGGATGCAGTTCTCAGTGTTCTTGGGACGGTAGGCATGTCTTTCAATTACGGTTTCCGTCCGACAGGTAGATGAATTCCACCAAGCTTCAGACAAGCTGCCAGGTGCAGGCGCTGTTTGGAGATGGGGGTCTCGTGAAATGTAGCGGCTGGGGACTTTAACAGACAAACCAGTCACTGGACATTGTTATCTATAGCATATTATTCCATGTATAATATACAATACCAGGCTGATGTCCCAGATGCCCCAAACTCGCGAGCTTGAGGCTCTGGACCTTTTCGCCAGACACTGCGGTGTGGAACTTCGAGCCCCTTTTCGTGGATCAGGCGCAGATGCCCTAGTGGCTTTAAGAAGAGGCCAAGGCGACACTGGAGTGCCGGTTCATCTTAACCAGGTCTTGATATAGTTCAGGGGGCGATCTCATACTTGAGGAATGTGAAGTTTCGCCGCCCAGGGTTCGCAGCAAAAGGACTTGACAAATCAGCCCGAGTTGTTGACTTCTAAAGGCCAACTTCCTGCCTCTCGTCTTTGTCCGCCCCCGTCGAAAAGTGTAGCAGGATGGTGGCCAGGCGAATCTGTTGGTACATGGCATGTTGGACGCCGGACCTGCCGACACAATTATGCTCATTGTTATTATTATCGTTATTTACTATTCTCTGGAAGGACGACTTCGTTTTCCAAGACATGACCGGCAAGGTCTACAGAGCAACTGGGTCCTCTAGCGTTGGCGAAGGTATGGAGAGTCACAGGCTTTAAGGCTGTGTGGACGAGAGTTGTGTTGTTCTTTGTGGTGTTGAGACTGTTGCAAGCTGTTTCGCGATGCTGCATTTCTTTCCCACAGTAGGCACGGTTCTCTGAATGATGACGAGTTGCATCGAGTCCAGACAGTGATCTAACGTGAGTCGCCAAATTGGTCAGTGCATCTCAGAATTGGCATGAATTAGCACGCTCCTGTTTTTGAGTTTTGAGCTAGTAACTTGCACCAGCCGCGAATGATGGGACATGGCGTTGAGACATGCCTTGTCGCTTCGGTTGTCCATAGCGGCTGCACTGAGATGGACCTGCACACCGGCCACGTGCTGTGGAAGACCGGTGGCAAGGACTCCACTCCGGCACATATTATGAACAGACATGGTTTCATGCCGGCTGATCTGAAAGCTTGTTTCTGGCATACGGCTCACTGAATCTCGCGCGTCCTTGAAGGTAGGCACCTGGACCGATGGCAGTGCAACCGTGGGAAATGGCATGGTTTTCGCAGCCTCTTGGAACTGTTTCCAATGTTTCTGCAGGCACGAAGGCGCAGGTTAGGTTTTACTGTTGCCGAAGAGGCTCTCCTAAATCGCTCCAGCAGAAGCTGTTTCCCCGTGCTGCTCCGTTCCGAAATGCCTGGTCGAACAGCATGCAGTGATGCCCTCACTTGGTAGAAAGCGTAAAAGGCTGGGAAGGAAGTCGTAGCTATGATCCGAGTTCAACTGAACGGCGCATTCGCTACTAGAGACACCAGAGCATCAGTGTGCTGCGCCGCTTGTCCTTTCCAAAATCGCTCGACCTGAAAACCTGAAACCGCTTCAAACCCCAGCCCGCTCTCAAAGCCCTGAGGTGAACAACAACCACCTGCCTCCGAACAATGGTGTGAGCGAATACAATCCTGGCACGCTGAGCGCTTATAACTTGAGCAGCCTGGCAATCCGTTATGCTATCGCTCTATAGAGAGAAAACTTCGGGTTTAGGGTTTCCGAGGTTTGGGCAATTTGGTTTAGGGTTTAGGTAAAAGGGAGTTTAGGGTTTAGGTTTGGTTTCGCCAGGGCAGCTGTCGCTTTCGACGCTAATTTGCCAACATGCTGCAACAATCTTTTTTCCCGGAACGTCTAAGTGTTTGTTTGGTAGGTTCGGGTTCGTGTGCCCGACCACCATTACAATGCACCACTACTGATTTCGTGGCGTCAGGGGCTGCACACGGCTTTCGTGTCGGTGTCTTGCAGGCTCGGGTGTATCCGTGTAGCGAAGTGCACACTGCAGCTTTGGTGACCCTCAGAGTTCGATCGTTCAAGCGCACACACACACACAAACACACACCCGTCCCATCACGCAACAGCTCGTCTCAAGGGCCCAAGTCCTGCAATAGTGCTTGTGGTTCGAGACCCGATCGCCATTCGGACCCGGTGTCGGTCTTGAGGAGTCACGTGCTGTTCCCTTGAAGGTTTTCACAAGTTACATGTGCTACCTTCAGTTTTGTGTTTTTTGCTTGTCTGCCAGCCAAAGTTCTACAGACTGCATTTGCATACGTTGACCGTGCCTCACTGGGTAATTGCATACTGGGGGTCTCATGTTGAGATGCCGTAGTTCGTCAATGCCGTGTAACAAACAATGAAGCAAGCTACCGTGTTAATTATCTAGAGTCAGTGAATCGATTTGGGAGTTAGATATTGATTCTTCACTAGCTGCACAGACCAGCGAATTTGCGCATGAAAGCTAACCGAACCAATTGGCCGGTCTTTCATATAATACCCAGGTTTGAAGAAGCCTGTTGGGCGGTAAACTTGTCTGTCTTTCAGGAAGTAGACCTGCTGAGCGAAGTGTTGATCTGTCGGGGTAGTTCAGAGTTTACACAGGCTCGGGGGTGGTCAGCTTGGTGTTGGATTCTAAAGCTATAGAACCTTCTGTGGCAACGCGGGGGCCTCAAAGAAAGAAGGCTTGTTCCTGTCTTCCCATGCGTTCTCCACCGTACCTGTTTGTATGCCAGTAGTTGTTTATGCTCCATGGCTTTTCGCGCTGGTAAACATAGGGGCGATGTGTACAAATGATACTGTAGCTACTGCAGCCCACGCTGATGTGACTAAGGTCACCTACTGCACGCACACACGGATGCCGGCATCACGCAGTGCGATGTTTGAACGCACATGTGGATCCAGCTATCGGTCTATCTATCTATCCTATCTATCCTTGCAATTATCTGTCTGTCTATCTGATGATGTATCCTATGCACAAGTAGTTATGCAAGCTCACGACTACAGAGACGGATACTCTTAGCTGAGCTGTACGTACGTATGTATGTAATGCACATATGTTTGTAACTGTATGTATGCATGCAGGCACGCATGTAATGTGGTCTGGTGCAGCGTAAAGCAATGCAATGTATTGTAATCAAACGTACAGCATCAGCATCTTTGCAAGTATATGTCTATGTGTCTATGTATGCGTGAATGTATGTGCCTCAACCTGTTTGCATGTAGGTAGGTATTTGTGTACCTGTACATGCGGATACACACACAAACATATATACGTATATGCATATATACATATATACATATATACATATATACATACATACATCTATACATACATACATACATACATCCATGCATACATACATACATACATACATACATACATATATATATATATATACATCATATAACGTTTATGTATAGAGCACATGCACCTACGAACTACATATGTGCCGTTTGGACTTATCATGTTCACTGCAGTAGTTCTTGACAGACATACCCCCTCGCGATCAAACACCCGTTTAAACATATACACACGCCTGTGTATACACCGCATGCATGTATCTCATCGCACGGACAGGCGCGCAGACACGCGCACGCCTATCGGTATGCATGTGTATATGACATGATATAGCCTTCCGGGCCTTACATTATATAGCATAACATTCCATGCCGTGCCATAAATGCATCATGCATGCGTTCAGAACTCATATATGCAAAAGTATATCGTACCGTGTTCTGACTTTCTGATAACTCCAGAGATGCAAACAGGGGCATCTTTGCCCAGATGATCCAAAAGTGTACGATGGAACCTTGCACTTGATGATCCGACGAAGCGAACGGACCTTCAAAACACAAAAACCGGAATAATGAGACGTTCTACTCTTTAGGGTGCCTTGTTTTGGTTATGGTAGGCTGCATTGCCAAATAGCCTGTACTAATCATGAAGGCTCTTATATCATCACTTGACCTCAGGTACCGGCAAGCTTGTCTGGAAGGAGGTGACTCCGCGACCACCCAACAATGCCCCGGCTGTGGGTAAGTTGATGCCGCTCGTTTGGCAAGAGCAGTTTCTTTACTTCGAGGTTCATGTTGTTAGGTAGTTGCGAGGCGATGTACTTTAAGCAGCTCAACTGGAGCTTGTTGCGAGGTTTTTCTCGACAGTGGAAGGGTGGGTACTAGGCCCAAACGACTCTGGCAACACCTGACTGCTGGGTTCTCATTCACCCAGAGATTCCGAGAAAAGCGGAAACAAAACAAACTCAACCTTTGTGAGCCACGAAACCCTCGACCTGCAGGAATCTGGACGGCATGTCCGTGGTCCAGCCGTTATGCCAGCAAGTCATGCAAGGACCCTTCGAGTTTCGTGCCTCGGGGGATTTTCGGGTCCTGCAGGATCAGCTTTGCTTACGCTTTCATGGCAAAGTCGACAGCTGAGAGCTTGGTCTCTCACCTGCAATTCCGGCGTAGTAGCAATGGTACTAGTACTAGTACCAGTAGTAGTAGTAGTAGCAGCAGCAGCAGCAGCAGGAGTAGTAGTAGTAGTAGTAGTAGTAGTAGTAGTAGTGGTAGTAGTAGTAGTAGTAGTAGTAGTGTAGCAGTAGTAGTAGCAAGCAGTGTTATCCTATACTGGAGGTCCTCAGCGGAGCCCAAGTCTTTGTCGTTGCTATTGCTAGCGCGGGCTCTCGCTACAACCCTTGCCGCTCGTCACCGTTATGGCCATCGCCACCATCACTGTCGTCAACATCGCGATCAGCACCAGTGCCAGCCGAAACATCTTTTTGGTCGTCCTTATCATTCGGGAATCATCATCATCACCAGCAGCAGCACCCGCATCATCCTGACCATAAATCCGTTGCATCATTCTCGGCGTCAGTTCTGCGCGCTATTTACCCATTCATGTCGTGTGACCCGTCCCAAATATCATGGCTTTGTGCAGGAGCGCACTGTGACGTTCACGTCTACAATGCGGACACAGGAGCGCTGCAATGGGCTCCATTTCCCAATTCAGAGGATGCCGTGGAGGGATCGACTTCGGGGGGCACTAGAAAGTCGATTATGCGCGTGTTTGAATTCGTCTTCCGGTCAGAAAGAACCCGGCTTCGATAAAAGCATGATACAGGACTCCTGAGGATCACCCCGGATTCTCTCGCGAATGAAAACCCGTTCACAGCCTCCGAGGGTGCATTTGCAGTCGCTTTCTTGTAACATGAACGGATGTTCACTCGAAGTTAGCCGATCTTGTCATCAAAGTGTACCAAGTCAGGCAAGGACTATTTGTCAACAAAGCAACATGGGCACCATGCAGGCAGTGCGTAATTTTTTTTAGTTTTAGCGCCCCAATTTACGGAATTCCAGAAGTTAAAGCCACGCTGTGTGTCAGCCGCGCTCCGCAATCTCAACCGTTTAGATCTTAACGAAGGTTTTCCATGGACCTGCACAAGCAGGCATTCTGCAGGCAGGACCGTCGGGGCGAAATAGTGAACCACAGCCGTGATAAGGACGACACACTCCCAAGCAGTCTTCCAGTCCCCTCATCTGTACAGCACCAACGCCGCTAGTTAGGAAGTCCAGCGCAGAAATGCGCTGAACACACGCCAAGTTGAGAGGGTGGGGAACGCGCATGGTAGCAACGCTCAGGGGCCCTCGAATGCATTGCAGGGTGGAGATCAGGAAGGATTCGAAGACCGCCGATACATGGGCATCCGCGAAATGTGCCTGCCAAACGGCTGGAGCGCGGCTTGCCTGTGATGTATAATGTAGCGGAAGGGAATATAATTACCCATCCTATTCCTTGGGGTTTCTTATCGTAGGAATGGTACAATGTCCCCCAGCACCTTAACTAATTATTCTAAGGCCCCTATAGTTCGTCAGTCTCATCTAGGACGGCAGCTTTCGGCAAGAGTTGGTGGGCATGGGCGGTTGACTTCCGCCTTAATTATACTTGTGCTGGAACTAGAAACTGAGTGCGGCCCCTTACCATAGAAGATGGTTGCTGCAGGCACCTCGCATGGGGGTTCCTGTCAAGGAAGTTTACCAACCACCGTGTGCCGCAGTAGGGGCAGGCCATTTCCCCCACATTCCCCTACGAAACCATCCCGACAGAGGTGGGGTTGTAGATGCGACAAAAATGCTGCCGCTTGAAATCGCATCTAAGCCCTAAGCTTTATTAAGCCGCTCCTCAGATTTCAGAGTTTGAAAGTTGATCCGGAGCCAGGGGCCAATACAGGAGTTCCGACCGCTATGAGACCACGAGTGATGGAAGGAAACAGTAAGTAAGAACAGAAACTTAACTCAGAGGGCAGCATCGTCATCATTTTCATTTTCGTCGTCGTAAGTGTTCCTTCAGTAGTTTCAGAGTTTCCCTGAACTATCACAGCTTAAGAGAACCTTGGCCTGGCTGTCTTATCTGATTCCCTTGACCAGACCGCAGCATCCGGGCAGATGGCACATCACGCAAAGCACTCACACTGAGTCTTGCAAACCGCTCGCTGTGGGGTCACCCGGTGCTGCTGATTGATGACTTTGGACGCTGCTATTCCCGCTGTTGTCGGGATGGTAATTTTAGGGCGAAAGCCCTTGCATGGAACCCACTAATCGGGCGCTTTCAGGCACCAACCATCGATGCCGATGGCACTGTGTTTGTTGGCCACGAAGCGCCTCAGCTGGCAATTAGCACTGGGCATTGCTCTTTGGGCGAAGGTTTTCTGGAATCAGGGCCAACAATACTTAAAACTTTGGCGGGAATAGCAGGGTTTCCGCACCTGCTCCTTGCTGGATGCAAAGGCAAGCGGGGACGGCGGTTCTGGGGCTCACGAGTTATGCCATACCGAGTCGTGCCCCAGCATCGGCTTAGTTCCAGCCCGCAACGCTCCCCAAACGGCCAAAATGTGAGCGGGACAACGAGGGCTACAAACTGAGCATGCTCTAGGATGGGCAGTTTTACGCTCTTCGCGACGCGAACGCCGATGGTGTGATCTTCGGCGATAACGAGGTGGGATCTCACATGTCGCCTGGCTTTCGCGGGTTCATGCTGAGCTTCGAGTTGGTGTCTCGGCGTTTTAAAGTGCCATAGCACTTCTATGAGCATTGCACAGTCCCAGAGGCCTGGGACTCCTAGACTTCAGACTTCGACTCTGTGAAGGCTGCAGAATCCCAGTGTTCGAGCGAAGGGTGGCTTTGCTGCCACCCCTCTTGGCGCTAGGCTTTCGTGCACCCACAATTGTACCTGAGCATAAACGATTGAGACCTATCCCATTGCAGGGATGTCACGTTTAAAAGCTGACTGATCTTCGCCTTCGATGTCGTTTCTAGCAGGCTGCGACATTCGTTGAGTGGTATGCGTATGCCCACAGAGTTTCAGACTTGAGTGTTACAGTCAGGGCTCGCCAGTTGCCCTCCGTCCTGCACCGACGTGCCCTGGAGGTGCAGAATTACAGCACCGGATCGGCCTTCTCCGGCTCCTCTTCCCCATCTGTTGGGCCAGGTCGGACTTTTGCACACCCCGTTGCGGCCCGGATCCACAACCTTTCTGAGAGCTTCTATGTTTCATGCAAGTTTTTAGTTTATCAGAAAGGCATAGGTACGCATGCTGGAAAGATTGAGTCGTCACTCCTGAGTTCTTTGTGTGACCGGGTCTGACACCACTTCCCCAATTATGGGTTACCAGAACAGAACATGCATCCTTCCAAGCCTCTGTCATTGCATTGCTTCAGTCTGGCTCGGTGTGCCTGTTGTCAGTGTTTTGGTGTTTTGGACCCAGTGCTGCATCGAAGACCTTGATGCTTCACAAAGGTGTCATCACAGTATCACTGCCAACATTTGCACGCCGGCTATTTGCTACATATAAGATTGACACCGCAGGCATTATGGCAATCGCAAACTGCGACTCGCTCTACGTGTTCAAGCAGTGATCCGGGCCGCTGCGTTACTGCGCTGCAAAGCCCATGTGCCCGTGACTATCTCAATCACTGGAAAAAAACCTCAAGTTCCTGAGGAGTCTCAAAGCGGACGGCATATAGATTGTTTGTACATTCTCGAAGGCGACGTGTCGATTCCGTCGCTCGGGCAGTTTCTCGCAGAAATTAAGTAGGAGGAACGGGGGCTTGTCCAGAAGCAGCAGCCAGCGATCCCGTCGAGTCAAAAGAAGCAAAAGCCCGTTCGCATGTGCTGGCTGATAAGACTAAGAGAGGTTTTCGGCGCACATTTCTGGAAGACCCTTAGAGTGCTAAAGTGGGAATGACATGAAGCTGGAGCTAGAAGCCCCGACTTAGACACAGCACGTATCTTCGAGATGCCATGACCCTCGCAGGGGCGATTACCGGGATGACGCCAAGGAGACCAGCAAGCCCATTCCATCGAACCTTACTTTTCCACCTACTGTGTGATTGCAGTTGGTCGTGCTCGACATACCTTTAACCGGAACGTAAACGAATTTGGCTGGTACTATCAGCACATGACATCAAGCACCAAAGGAGCTTCTGTTTACGGCTCTCTATTGAGGGTCTCCTTGGGCGTCGAAGTGTCATGGCGTCAGTCTTTAGCAACTGCTCTACACTTCCAACAACGGTGTAACCCTCACCTCAAAATTAGACACGGCTGGCTGCATGCCTTGCTCCTCCCAACTCACAGTCTCGAATGAAGACCTTACACTCCAAGCCCTCTATCGGTGGAGAGGGAGAGAATTACTACATGCATACGCGCATGCATGCATAGGTAAGCTGACTGACAGACATATTATATATATATATATATACACACATATTTTTCGCACGCGCGCAACCATGCCACCTCGTCCACTAACCAGTTGGCTGCGCCGGGCGCATCACTGGCTCGCAAAGCCGAAGCATGAGCTCGGTGCCCAAGGTCTTTGAGGGGTGAACAAGGACTTGAGCATCTAACTTCAGGATCAGAAGCTGCGAGGCAAGCCTAGTCTTCGGAGCACCAGGCATTGTGATAGGGGTTCCCTGTCAGAACAATCAAAGTGACTTGAATTCCGCTTGAGTGCTTCATCCTTCCCTGGCCAGGCGACCAGGGATCACAAGTAAGCTCCTTAGCCTATTTTTTGTAAGGACCTACAGCTTCTGCAGCCACACTTTGATAGGGTTCCCAACAACCGGCTAAGCAAGCTTTCGAGCATCTTCGAGCTAAGACAGTCCGCTGCTTGAGCCGAAGCACCGTGCTTCCTGCCCACTGCAGTCCCCGAGGCGCAACTACTACCGGTTCATGAGTCTTCCTATGGATTCTTCCAAGGAGGACATCAGGCTCACAGCATGTTTGGCTTTGTGCTTCCATGGTTTCTCTCGGAAGCCTTTGCTGCGCAGACTGGTGCATCTTGGACAGGAAGCAGTATCGACGCCTTTGTCTGCTCGCAGCCTCAGACACAACTTCCAGGGCTTTCGAAAACGAGAGGGATGCTGGATGCAGTGTGCACGGGCTTAATTCTGTGAAGATGGAGGATGTGGATTGCTAGAGACCATGCTTGGGCAGAAGGATATATTATCCTCGGGATCTGATGATGTTCGCTGGTGCCACATGTGAAGTCGTGAGCCTGCAATTCTTTCGGACTTATGCCTTCACCCAGCGTCCCTGACAGAGCCTTCGCCTCAGGCTTTGGCATCCCGACAAGAGCGGTGAAGAGTCTGAGAGCGACAGGCTGGCCAAAAGAAATTCTGGACGTTCAAACATCCGAAACCTGAGTACAAGGACACAGCTCAGGAGCTACCGTCACTTTGGGTTGAAGTTTAGGGTTTTTTTTTTGAAGCGTCGGTTTGAGCCTTGACGACTGGGCAGCGCTCGGGTCATGGAAGCAGACCATGACGTCCTAAATGCAAGGCGGAAACACAGCCCTGCTAAGCTTCCCCACTCCTGCATACGCCTTCATGACTAGCCATGCCGTCTGCAATGGGGAGTTGGTGAGGCCATCGCAACAAGGATAGAAGTGAAATGTGCAACATCGCTTCGACAGCTACAACAGCAAGGGACGTCCACAAACACATTCGGGAGCTTTCGCCGTCCGGGGAAAGAATGCCAGACCCTGCCCTGCGAACCGAACGCCCTCCACAAGGATGCCGCACACATCGCAAGGTGTGAGAGTGTATAAACCCTAAACACCCTGAACGTCCTGCAGGGCTCGCTTTGAGGAGCTTCAGATGGCCCATCGGCGCCAAGCTCAGTTTGGATTCCGAGTCTGAGTGTTGTGGGTCGGGCCGAGGAGGGTGTTTGGATTTATGGTGCCGCGCTGCATGTTCTGGTTAACATCCATGGAGACCAGATGCAAAAAAGGGTGTTGTGGCGCAGAGTTCAAGTTTCTTTAGGGTGTAGGTCTTTGGGAGGCGGGCATGTGCAAGTCTGTGCAAGAAGGGCTTTGGAATTGCAGCTCGCATCCAGCATCAATCAATAACCTGGCCAGGGTATTCAGAAGGTACTGCAGCATCTGCTGCGGGATCATGGACCACAAACAGCATAACAGTGGGTCAAGGTGGCCCGTGTATTGACATCACCGTGATGACTCTGAATCACCGCAGGGCACCACAACAGCCCTCACCGCAGCTTCACCATGAAACCACGTCTTGCAGCATCGGTCTCCTGCAATGTGTGCCCCCAGCGTGTCGCAAGACGAGTTGATGTGCAAAATCTCACGGGACAGAAGGACCTCTGCAAGGTGTTATTCTACCGCCCCGACAGCCTTTGGCCCTTTGAGGTTTTTGCTGGACGACAGCCAACGAGAGGACGGGACAAGTGAGAATCCTTCAAACACCAAGTCAAGGATCCTGACTGAGCCTAGTCACTAGGCACAACTGCGTGCCAACTGCGTGCCAGCTATTGGCAGCACTCTGTTGTGCGCCAAGAGCGTGACTGATAGCAACAAGTCTTCATGGATGTTGCCTGTGGGAGCCACGTAGTATTGAGTCTGCAGGTTCTGCAATATAAGAACACGGATCGCAAGTCAGGTTGAATGTTGGGCTTTGTGTTGGAGGGTCTGAGGCTCAAGTTGTTCGGGTGTTTAATTCTCCTAAGCTTCACTCATTATTCAGACTCGCGGGCTTGAGTGTTGGATTTGACGACCCGGGTGCCCTCATAAACCATCGTTTTTCTGCTAGTACCCGGAAGCTTCAAGATCAGCGCAGAATGGTTGGTGCATGCATGCGTAAGTGCATCGGCACACTCCCAGTCGGTGCTGTTTGCCAATTGCTGAGAAGACGGATGTAATTGTCAAGTTCTCTCTGCACACAGGAGTACGACTTCGGGCTTTGGAAGGATCGACCAGCTTCTTGACTCAGATATACTCGAGCCGGTCTAGAAACAAGGTAGGAGCGCCTCGAGTGA
>CAJNJA010015853.1:0-11579 GCA_905231915.1 Symbiodinium necroappetens | reverse complement strand
AGTTTAGGGTTTAGGGTTTCTATCTAAGAGGGGGTGTTGGGACATAGGGTTGATAAGATATCAATCCTGCATTTACCGATAGTAAGGAATATGCCCTAGTTCCCCTTATTTAAGACCCTTAATAGGTAATGCTAAGGATTTATATCATCAACTGCAGGTTTAGGTTTCAGGGTTTAGGGATGTTTTTGGTTCAGGTTTGTTGGCGAGGCGCCGACGAACAAGTGACGAAAGAATCAGTCCCAAAGGCCACACCTCGTCAGCCCAAAAGCTGAAGAAGAATGTTGAGGTTTTGAAGCAGCCTCTGCAAACTGGGTTCTTGTTAAGGGGTTTGATTTAAGTTACCATCATAGGGATTTATAGTAAATAGATGTAAATTGTATGGCTTCTTGATTGTGGTAATTTGCATTAAATCCCCTAACAAGACCCCAGAAAAGAGGAGTGTGGTGAGGCTTTGGGGTTGTTTTGGGGTTGTAGGGTTTAGGGTTTGGAGATGACTGCAGGTAACGAGCCTTTGTTCTTTGCATGTTTAGGGTTCAGGGTTTAGGGTATAGTTGTCTGATTGAATACTAGTACAAGTCCTCAGAACTCCCTAATGTTGTCATAGTGCATGTTTCCCGCAGCCTTATGCTAACTGCCCTTAGATTAGGAGTTGAAGGGCTTCCAACATCGCGAGATGCTCCCAGCGCTTGGCCCCAAGGGTTCGGATCAAGAAATCAGCAGACCTTCCTAGGTATGCACCCGGCTGCCTTCTATGTGTCCTGGTCGCTGACCTACGCGCGGGCCTTGGGGGGCTGGCCTCGGTTTAGGGTTTAGGGTTTAGGCTTCAATGTGCCATGGTTTTGAGGTTGATAATATAGGGGCCTAAAGAATTACCAACACTAGTTTGGGTGTTCCTTATTCGAAGTAGAGTATAATATACCCCCCCCCTCCCCAGAACTCCAAAACTCTATTCGAAGTATTCAGGCCCCTTTTGTGCTTGGAGCTGGCGTAGGATTTTGAGGGAGGACATGAGGGTTTCTAAGAACGGCCTGCACCTACTGGAACGGACTTCAGTTTTGGTACCTTTTCAGTATAAACCCGAGAACCTTGAAGTAAGTCAAAAGGACTTGTTTAGGGTTTAGAGGGTTTGCTAACCTGACCTCAACCTCAACCTTTACCTTAGTTCCCAAACCTGTAGAAATACAGACCAGTTTATCCTGTGCCTTGAAGCCCGAACTAAGCAACAAAAAGCAAAAGCAACGGGGAAGAGGGATACATCTACACCTGCAGCCAGCATGTTGTTACAATGAAAGCCCGCAGTATCACCTGCAAGTGCGACAGCTATCTCCGTTGCACGTCGTGAAAAGGCTTTAAGGACTGACGTTTCGGGCCGATGTCATACAGTCACCCAGCAGGGCACCACCTGTTGAATATACCGCCCTCACTTTCTAGTGTCAGGAAAGACGAACCTTGCCTTGCTAAGTAGCCCCTCAAGCGAAGTGAGATCAGACTGCAGAATTGCTGGTAGCTGCGAGCAGCCGGAACCAGACACCCCACACCCGGCAGCATCTGTAGCTGGGATGTTTCTACAGTAAGCAGCCTCTTCAGCATATGGGTAGTTCTGTAAGTAATTCTCTAAATTAGGGTCCCCTTTTAAGTCCCAAATATAGTACGGCACCCTTATAAAAAGGACCCCAAAAGGAACCCTAATTCAGAAAACTACCCATATACCAGCAACCACATTTCAGTTGAATGTGTGACTGTACCTTCAGGCCCGAGTTGTTTTCCGCGCATCCTTTAGGGAAGCCGCGCGATCATGTCGGGCCAGAACACTTTGAAACAGAGTGTAGCGGAGTTGCAGCAGCCTCATCAGTCAGATGTCGATGAAGAGGTGGGTGTCACGATGCACATAGGCGGAGGCGTGAGTGATTCAATGGACCCAGCACTGCTTTATACAAACCTCGAGAACTCAATTCCTTGTAGACTTAGCCCGCGTGTATGGCCAGCTTTCTTAGACGCTGTTCTCGGCGTGAAAGGTGATCTTGTACCTCTTCGTTGTCACTGGTGTGGTCATTATCTTGGTTGGCGGCAAGGCACTTCTTTGCTAAGCCCGCAACTCTAGTGAGGTTTCGTTCAGGGTTTCGTCTGGCATTTTAACATATGTTTTATGTCAGTATGTCAAGGTATACTATAGGATGTTATAGCATATCAAAGTATAGTGTGGTAACGTCAGGGTTTGTTACGCTGACACGTGTCAGCTTCGGACATCGTGGTGAAGACGCTGCTCTCAAAACCTCTGAAGCCTAAACCCGCAGACCTAGGTTTAAGGTTCAGGGTTTAGGGTTTAAGGTTTAGGGCTTAGGAATTAAGGCTTCGGGTTTCGGATTTAAATTTTCAGGGTTTACAGGGGAAAAGCAAAGCCCCACAACCCGAAGGTCCGCAATCTTCAATGGAACCCCGAAACCCTACACTACACCGTGAAACCCTAAGACCCTGAACCCTGAAGGGCTCGTTTAAAGTGGTTCTAGAAGGGGGTTAGGGTTCCTTCAATTCAAGGGCTCTCGAGGGTTATGAAAGGTGCAAGCCAGTGGTTGACAAGATCAGCAGGAAGTGACGCCGATTGTTAGAGTTTGCCGGGTTATGATCCTAATGTCGTTGGTGCCATTGTTGTCACTCGCTTTGTAGTGGCTGTTTCGGGGGGGGAGGTACTCTCCGTGTGGCTTGGGAGGCGCCAACCACTGTGGGACTCCGATGCTCCGCCAGCACCTCTCATTGGCTGGGAGTCTCTTAGCATGGGGCTACCGGTGGTGAGCACCGACATGTCAGGAACAAGTTCGGCTAGATGGTGAAGCCAGGTGCTGTTGGACGATGTCGCGCCCAGCCGGGTCCAAAGCATGATCCCCTTAACTCCAAAGCCCTAAACTCCTAAGCCCTGCAACCTAGAATTCTGAACACTCAATTTTCTAAAACCCTAAAGCCATAAATTCTAAAACCCTGAAATCCTAAAGCCTTAAAACTCGAGCGAGGGCCCGTTTAGCTGGCATAGCGCGCAATATAACAAGGGCTGGATGGCAGCAAGAAGCCACGACTTGACAAAACTCACAGCACTCAAGACATTACATTAGTTGAGCAATCCCCCCGCCCCCCCATAAACCTAACACCAAACTCCCACATGCCTTAACTCCTAAACCCTAGAAGACCCAAACTCTGAAACCCGCTTCTCCTAAATGCATACACTTCCTTCCTTTCCCTTTTCTGGGAGCAGATCCTTCCTCGGAGCAGCCCCAGTTTGCTTTTTGCCTGGCTCATGCTGCTTGCATGCAGGGACTTGGAACGTTTTATCTTGGGCGTTGTGGGGTTTACAGAGTTTCATAAAGATGTCTATGTTTCCAAAACAATGATTCCTCAACCCTAAATCCGCAAAAACTTCCGTTGAGAGTTTAGAGATTCGGGCTTGGAGGGGTGAAGATGTTCGGACGTGGGTCTGGATTGTTGAGGGTGTTCGGGCGTGCGGCGTTGAAGAGGTTTTGCACGGGCTTTTGGAATGGTTTCATCGGGCCCGGTCTACTTGAGCAGGTGCCTGTAACATTCTCGCACTAAGAGCACTTCGCTTCAGCCCACTTGTAATTATCGTTTCCCATTCGAATTGTTTATCGGATTTCATGATTAGGGGTAACAGAGAAGGACCATATCGTTCCGTAAAGCTTTAGCCCACTCAAAGGTCATCCAAGAAATACCCTCAAACCCGAAACCCTAAATTTGAGTAGTTGTCTAAATTAGGGCCTCTTTTAGTTCCCCAATATAGTACGGCAGCGTTATAAAACGGGGCCTAAAAGGGACCCTAATTTAGACAACTACCCTGCATCCTAAACCCGAATAAAGCCTCTAAACCCTATAGTAGCCTAAAACCCTAAACCCTGGACCCTAGACCCTAAACCCTGAACCCTAAATCGTTGAGTGTTTAGGGCTGAAGTTGACACCCTAAACCCTAAACCCTAAACCCTAAACCCAAACCTAGGCTCTTCGCGGCTGCGGCGATCTCCTACGGCTTGCTCATCACAAGCTTCTTCACTCGGGCCGGGGGCTTCTCCTTTCGAGAGTGGCTTTTGAAGGGTTCCCCGGTTTAGGGTTTTGTGGGTTTTGGGTTTCGGTTCTATGAAGGATTTGGGAAGGTCAGAACATCAGTAGCTTCAGTTTCATGCAGAGCCAACAATAGAAGGATCCTTGGAATGAGAGGACACTTCAAAAGGGATGCCTCCTGTTGATGATATAAATCCTGCATTACCTTAAGGACCGTAAGCTATGGGAATTATGGTATATTCCTTATGATGGGTGATGCAGGATTTATATCATCAACCGTAGTTTTCTCAAGCCTGTCTCTTGTGGAATTTGGGTTCAGTTGGGGCCGTCAAGCTAACACCCCGGTGTAGGGTCAAGGATCTGAGGCCCAAAAACAGCAGTTTAAATCCCCGCACTTAAGTTCGTCCCTAGACCCCAAACCCTAAACTCGTCACGGAAAATTCGAGAATCCCGAAACTTGCCAACCCTATTGCTCCACTCTAAAGCCAACAAGCCGAATCCTTTCTAGATGTCCCAGATCAAAGCCCTGAGAGACCCGATAATGGTTCTTTGAACTCCCGCTTTGTACTATCTATTTATCACTCTGTTTGGGTTTAGGGTTAGGGTTTACTGTCTATGTGTCTAGTTGTCCGGCTGTCTACCTGTTTATCCGTCCATCTATCTACTGTAGCTATCCATCTGCCTGTCTATTTACCTATCACTATCTACCTACCTACGTGTCTATCTGTCTGTCTATCTACCCATCTCTTCAGCTGTCGTGTTATGCATCTGTTGATTGTTTGCATCCTGTGGTTTATCTGTCTTATGATCGACCTATCTCGTTTAGTCCCTAATTCCTCGATGCTCCAAGAAGACGAGACTGCAGCAACCCTCCCACCTAACACATATACAAGTGGCCTCAAGTGTTTAGTTCAGGGTGTAGGGGTGAGGGTTTAGGTTCAGGTTTAGGGTTGATTCTGGAGGAGCCTCGATGACAAAACCCTCTGACAGAGAGCCTAAACCCTAAACCCTAAACCCTAAACCCTAAACCCTAAACCCTAAACCTAAGCCCTAAACCCTAAGCCCTAAACCCTAAAGCAGCCCGGAGTCTTCACCACTCGAGCCTGCTCCTTGACTGCCCGAACGCAAAAACTCTCCAAACTACGACCCCCAACTCAGTAATGCAGGGTTTAGGGTTTAGGGTTTAGGGTGGTTGTAGTATATAATGTAGCGGCCTTAATAATTAGAATATTTTTTTTTTGTTTGGGGGGGGGGGTTACGTTATACTAAAATTTAAATAAGGAACTTAAGGAACCCCCAAAACAGTATAGGTAATTAATTATTAAGGTCCTACAGTAGCGAGAGGCGAAGACAGCTGCGACGGTGGGTTCAATCCTCTTCTACAGCACCAGTGGCTGGGCAGAGGATAGTATAGGAGCCTGATTAAGAAATCCCGGGCCTTTGTTAGGGCCCTTTACATGAACTCCCAATATGTTGGTGTCATAGGATCAGGGTTTCTTAATCAGGTTCCTACAAATTACGCTGCGATTTCTTGTCGGGTTTAAGATTAGGGCTTCGATGCTGTGGGGAGTGCGGCGTTATAGGGCCACAGGGCCTTAGAGGGTCTTAGGGTTTGGGGTTTAGGGTTCGGGAATTTAGGATTTAGGAGTTTCCGATTTAGGGTTTAGGGTTTAGGGTTTAGGTTTTCGGTTTTGCAGGGTTTGGGGATTTCTGCTTCGGGTTTTTGTCGTTTTGAGGATACCTCAACTCATGGGATCCCGCCTGGTTGAAGTGGCGTTTGCGTATCTTGCAGCTGGCAGTGATGACTGTTGGGTTGAATGCCTTCTTGCCTGTGGTTTACGACTGTGCCAGTACATGTCAGGAGTCTTGCTGCCATACAAAGCCTAAACCCTAAAACCCTAAAGCCCTAAAGCCCTAAGCCCTAACCCTAAAGCCCTAAGCCCTAAACCCTAAGCCCTAAACCCTAAACCCTAAAACCCTCAACCCCAAACCGCAAGTCCTAAAGCCTAAAGCCCTAAAGCCCGAAGCCCTAAGCCGGAATCGCAAGAACTAAGCTCCTCAGCTCTAGAACCCGACTTCGTAACTTAGGCCCCAAAACCTCGGTTCTTGTTAAGGGATGTGTTTTAAGTTACTATAATAAGCCTCGGTTCTTGTTAAGGGAAGTGTTTTAAGTTACTATAATAAGAAAACCATATGATGTACTATAGATCCTTATTATGGTAACTTAAATTTAATCCCAAAACAAGAACCCAGAAACTCGGATCCAAAGCTCCCCAAACCTAAGGTACCCCTAGAGCTCTGGTTTTGATGCTCTGATTGGAAGTTCAGGTTTTGCTGTGATTTCCTGGAACAGATATAGCGGCCTTGATGACTAGAAGAGGATTTGAACCCCTATACTTATTACAATCATTCACAAGTTTCCCGCTTAGACCTGTCACAAGATTCGTGACAATGCAGCTACACGACCCAGACGCGCCCGACGCATGGCACGTGGCTCCTAAACCCAAAGTTCTAAATCCTTCATCGTGTGACTTGTTGCTGAATGACATTCTGCGACAGTCTGTAACGGGATTGCTCGATGCTAGGGATGCGCACAGAACAACCCCGGGTCCAACAAGGAGAAGACGATTCAAGTCTAGAATTCCGCGGGATTTAGAGTTTCGGGTTCTTTGCCGATTCTATGAGGGTTGGATCAGGGTGACAAGCGCGGCTTGGCCTTCAGGGTTGAGGGCATTTGAGTCTGGTGAGGTCTCCTCAAGTACCTGGCGACGCCTGCCACGCCGACCATGACACTACGGGCGCTGTCCCTTCTGCCGCCAGTCCCTGGGTATTGATACTTTGAGGCTCTCTTAACTTAATAAGTCTACGTAGTATCCCCTACAGCCCCTATACTTATCCCCATGACCCATCTTAGCCAGGTATTCCTAAGCATTATGTGGCCCGTGATTGAGTGCCTTCCTAGCTCGAACACCCACTCGCCGGGAATCGGTGTCGGTATGAGTCGGTTTCAGTACTTGGGATAGGGTTTTGGGCGTCTGTCGACACCATAGCAACAAGAAGGAACGCTAAGGGATGTTATGAAAACTGGTTTCAATACAATAGCAGCAATATGGAGCCCTAAGGAATAATGTTGCTACTTGTTTCAATGGTAAGGAGCCCTAACAAAACAATATCATTACCGGTTTCAATACTACAACAACAATGTGAAACCAGGAACAGTGCTATTACTACGTACTTCGTCCGAGCACGAAATGCAACACCTACACCCTAAACCCCGAAACCGAAACCCGAAACCCTAAGCCCTATATTCTGGGTTGCGAAGTTGCCTGATCCTCTAGGGATTCTGAACCCTAAACCCTAGACCCTAAACCGTGAACCCTAAACCGTGAACCCTAAACCCTAAACCGTGAATCCTAAACCCTAAACCCTATACCCTAAAACCCTAAATTCAGGTGTGAGGGCCTGTGCGGGCTGCATCCTGAAGCGGACAAAGCCCCAATTCCTAAACTCCACGCCCTGAACCCAGACCCTCAACGGGAGAAGCCGTGAAGTTTCCAGGGTTTCGAGCTTTCTGAAGATTTAGGGTTTAGGGTTTAGGGGTTCAGAGTTTCGAGAACCTTTCTTTTGGAGCTTCGAGGTTTTGATGTGGAGCACAAGGCTTGAGCATCTTGTGTGTTGCATTTTCGTGCGGAGAGCAGCGAAGGGAGCTAAATCGTTTTGCGGGCACAAGGTGTTTGCTTGATGGGGGGGGGGGGGTGCGGGCCATTTAGCGCTGTGGCTCAGAGGCATCTTAGCAGAGAGGTCTTCTAGCTGTCTAGCTAACCCTAAACCCCTTAACCCCTAGACCCCTAAACCCCGAAACCCTAAACCCTAGCTAGAAGAAAGGGGTTTCAGAGCTTGGCACCAAGGGTTCAGGATTCGCTTGCCGGGCCCTGCATCTACCACCGATGCTCGGGGGGCGTGAAGCAATCGACCCTGGACCCTACATCGCCGGAACTCCCCCCAAATCCCGTAGAGCCATTACAAGCCATTCCCAGAGAGCCCTATAGCCCTTAGTCAAGGAATATGCCTTAAATTATATATATATATATAATCTTTAAGGGGCTTCATATTATGATTTAAGCTATATTCCTGAACTAAGGGGTGTTGTGGCTCACTGGGTTCAGCATCCACAGAAATCATAAGGACCCTTACAGAAGCCTTGTAGAACCGTTGCAAAACCCCCAAAAAACTCTATAACGCCACAAACCCCTAAACCCTAAACCCTAAACCCGAACCTCTAAACCCTAACCAATAACCCCAAACCCCTAAACCCTAAACCCTCCTAACCTAAACACTAAACCCTGACCTAAACCCTAAACCCCCATAAAGGTCGTTTTGTCCGCCTCGAGGTTGCCTTTGAGCTCGGCGCTGACCTGGTCGCTGCTATGGAGAGCCAGCAGGCCACTTTACCAGTCTTGTCCGGGGCTTCATTTCAGAAGTCTGTAAAAACAAACACACACACACACCGCAATATCAATATATATATATATACACACATATATATATATATGTATATTTGCGTACATACATATGATATATGTATAATGCACACATAAATACATGCATACATCTGCAGCTACTTATATATTTATACAGACATATACGCATGCATGCATATATGTTTGTAAAAAGCTGTGCGTTTTTTTTATTTGCTTTTGGGCATATATAGAGTTTTTGCGGGGCTATATACGGATTTGAGTAGGTTTTCGCAGGGTTTTACAACCATGGCTTTGAACTTGGGGGGACGTTCGGGTTTTAATTGAGTTTCGACGATGAGGCTTCCTTTACGGGTTCCCTTATAAGGGTTCTTATAAAGGTTTAGGTTAAAGGTCCGTTCAAGAGTTCCTCTCTCTCTTCGTACGAACTTCTTTTGGTTCTTGAGGGCCCAACTGCCCAAAGGGGACTTACAAGACCTGGGGACTTACGAATATTTCCGTAACTACAAATATCCGAAATCTGACCTTTTTTAACTACCAATATCCGGAATCTTAGTTTTTTTTTGAATTTTTACTGTAACCCCAGTTACTGAGTGAATGATCCTCTCTAGCTACCCACTGTTCAGGACCATCGGGGCTCTATGACGGGTACCTGCGGGGTCCACAGTATACCTTAGCCGCTGACTCTCGAGATCAACCCGTGAATCTTGAGTCCCTGCAAACTCTTGGCGTTCTTCTAGTCGGCTCTGCGGACCTTAACTTTTTGGGGTTTTTTTGTATGAAGTAAGAATCAGGATGCAACTTTTCGGAGGGGTTCAGAAGTCAGCCAAGAGCTGAGCCAGAGCAGATGTTACCCTCCGAGTGCTTTTCTCTCCAAACCCTCCCTAAACCCTAAACCTTTAACCCCTTGCAGGGAACCCGACAAAAAGGAGCCCTCAGTGGAGGTTGAGGCCTCCTTGTCTGATGGGTAGTTCTGTAAATTAGGGTCCCTTTTTAGGGTTCCTTAAGGGGATCTATAATCTATAAACCCTGTAGAGTTTCTACAGGGGTTCTTTAAGGGTAGTTCTCTAAATTAGGGTCCCCTGCAACCCCCTCAACCCTGAACCCTACAAAACCCCTGAGCCCCAAACCCTAAACCCCCTAAACCCCTCAACCCTAAACCCCAAAACCCTAACCCCTGAAGCGCTAAAGCCCTAAACCCTACCTAAACCCTAAACCCTAAACCCCTGAAGCGCTAAGGCCCCTAAACCCTACAAAACCCCTCTATACTTAGGGCTAAGGTTTAGGGGTTTTTCAAGTTACCATAATAAGGGCTTAAGGCTTTAGGGTTTTAGGGTTTAGGGGTTTTCAAGTTACCATAATAAGGGCTTAAGGCTTTAGGGTTTTAGGGTTTAGGGTTTAGAGGTATTTTACCCTAAGGCTCATGGCCCCTCAAATTGAAAGAAGATTGAGAACCCAGGGTCCTAATTAGGAGGTACCGGGCCCTGTTTAGGAGGTTCCTTAGAGCCTTAAGGCTAGAAAGGAAGGTCCTTTAGGGTCCAGGTAGACTCTACAAAGCCAAAACTCTGAAGCCCTGCATACTGAAGCCCGGACTCCGAAGTCCCGAAACCATACGCCATGAACCCTACAACCCCCAAAAACTCCTAAACCCTAAACCCTGAACCCTAAACCCCCCCAACATCCCTAAACCCTAAACCCCCCCAAAATCTACAACTCCCAAAAATTCCTGAAGCCCTGAATCCGAGCTCCAAAGACCCTATAGACCCTAAACCCGAACACTCTAAAACCCAAATCCGGAATCCCTGAATCCCAAAGCTTCCAAACAATTTAGGGTTTAGGGTTTAGGGTTATAGGGATTAGAATCCCAGAAACCCTGAAGCCCTACACCCGAAATCCCAGAAGTCCCGTAGCTTAGAATTCGAAGAGCTGAAACCCTAACCCTAGACCCCCGTGGAACTGTAGAGCCCTTGTCGACCCGCCCCTAAACCCCAAACCCTAAACCCTTAAAACGGGGGGGACCCTCCCCTGAGGCTCAAAGCGCTTCTATGAACTTTGGTCTTTAGGGTTAGGGTTTTAGGTTTTAGGGTTTAGGGTTTAGGGTTTAGGTACTTTGGCCCCAAGGGACATTTATTATATAGGTGCCCCTTTCACCACCAAGAGTATACAATCTATAAGTACATAGATCCTGCGAGTTCACCATCCTACTAGCCCACCCGAAAAAACCTAAAGCCTAAAACCCCCCAAACCCCCTAATCCTAAAGCCCCTAAAACCCTAAAGCCCTCACCCAAAAGGCCCTAAACCACCAAGTGAAACCCTAAACCCTAAACCACCAAGTGAAACCCTAAACCCTAAACCATCAAGTGAAACCCTAAACCCTAAGCCCCATAAACCCCATAAACCCCATAAGCCCTATAAACCCCATAATCCCTAAACCCTACACCTCTAAACCCTAAACCCTAAACCCGAGTTTTCTTCCTTTTTACGGACAGCCGTGGCCTTCGGCTTGCGGCCACTCCGATGCTCCGCCGGCCTCTCGCAAAGCGGCCCCGGTCTTCGGACTTAACGGTTTTTTTTAGGGATCTTAGGGGTTTCGGGTTCCTTTAAAGGGATCTATAGGGATCCTAGGATTCCTTTGAAGGATATTATAGGGTTTAGGGCTTATAGGGTTTAGGGTTTAGGGCTTATAGAGTTTAGTGTTTAGGGATTATAGGGTTTAGGGCTTAGGGAGTTTAGGGTTTAGGGCTTATAGGGTTTAGGGTTTAGGGCTTATAGGGTTTAGGGACAAGGGGATATAGGGTTTAGGGATTATAGGGTTTAGGGTTTAGGACTTAGGGCTTATAGGGTTTAGGGTTTAGGGATTATAGGGTTTAGGGCTTATAGGGTTTAGGGTTTAGGGCTTATAGGGTTTAGGGTTAAGGGGTTATAGGGTTTAGGGTTTAGGGATTATAGGGTTTAGGGTTTAGGACTTAGGGCTTATAGGGTTTAGGGTTTAGGGATTATAGGGTTTAGGGCTTATAGGGTTTAGGGTTTAGGGCTTAGGG
>CAJNJA010015852.1:0-10720 GCA_905231915.1 Symbiodinium necroappetens | reverse complement strand
TCTCTGTCTGTCTCTGTCTGTCTATCTCTGTCTGTCTGCCTGTCTATCTCTGTCTGGCTGTGGGCCTGTCTGTCTGTCTGTCTGTCTGTCTGTCTGTCTGTCTGTCTGTCTGTCTGTCTCTCTGTTCGTCTGTCTGCGGGTGTACGTGTGAATATCTGTATCTCTCTAAATTATGTCTCTATCTATCTATCTGTCTGTCTAACCATCGATCAATCTATCTGTTTATGTATCCATCTATCTATCTATCTATCCATCTGTCTATCTATCTGTCTATCTACCTATCTATCTATATATCTATCTATCTATCTGTCTATCTATCTCTTTCTCTCTGTCTGTGAGTGCACAGAGACTGAAAGCATGATACATGGCCGAACGAAGCAGTGGGTATGGTCACGTGGCCGCAGGACATTTGCAATCTTAAGTCGCAGGGTTGCAAACACATACCTGGACCTTGCTGCACGCGCGCACTGGCGCGCACTCAAGTTTAAATACGGAACATGCAGAACAGAAGGCAGGTGCTATGGCCAAAAGAGGCTGCGGTTTGGGGTTCAACATGCAAGTCTGCAACAAATGGTTGGCAAGTCAACCTGAAATATGTACGCGCGGAAATGCAGCATGCAAATTGTCGTGCATGCTCCATCCTGTGATGCATCGAACGAACAGGATTAGATGGAGAAAACCTCGACTGCAAACACTCATCCCTGAGCCGCCACCCGGAAATACAAACCCAGCGAAACCAAGAAACAACAACAATAGCAAATCAAACCATCCTACTTGCAATCACGGTCTACCAGCAAAAGTCTAAAACCCCCTGGGAAAAAGAGAGAGAAAACAACGAAAATAACAGAACACTTACTTACTAAGCCCTCCAAGTTTAAACACACTTTTGCTAAAGCACTTAAGGCGAGGGGGAACCCCTAAACCCTAAACCCTAAACCCTACCTCCAGGAGGTCCTGGGCCTTCGCGACGACAAGCGGCGACCTTCCCTGGCACGATCAAGGGCTTGTTCAAGCTTCTATGCTCGTTAAAGGGTTCTAAGAGGTTTAGGGGTTTAGGATGTAGGAATTAGGGTTTTAGGGTTTAGGGGTTTAGGGTGTACTTGGAGGTTCATGGGTAGTCAAAAGTGGGGGTTATAAGTTCCCTAAGTAAGGTTATAAGTATAGTTACCCCACTTATAACCCTACTTACAACTACCCATGAACCTCCAAGAAGGGGTTCTAGAAGCGTTCTATATGGGGTCGGTGCAGGCTTAAAGGGTTCTTGGAAGGCTCTATGGGCCTATGGGTTTGGGGTTCAGGGTTCTACAAGCATTTTAAGCTGTAGGGTTCTATAAGGGTTTAGGGCTTAAGTTTGGGGTTTCGGAAAGTTCAGATTCTTAGGATTCCATACGGTCCTGTTAAGCTCTTGTTCAGGTTCTATAAGGTTGTATAGGGCTCTTAAAAGGGGCGTATACAGTGTCCTGTACGGCTTGCGTCAAGGTCTACGGGAAGTAGCGGGGTTCGGGTGTAGGTTTAGTTTCTGTAAGGGCTCCTTCTATCATTGACAAGGCTCCGATAAGTTCTGCACGGGTTCTCTAAGCCATAGGGTTCCCAGGCTTCGGCCTCGGTTCGGTCCTGTCTGATCTGAAGGCCAGCAAGAACCGTAGGGCCGAACGTCTCCAGACTCCACAATCGCCGATTTCAGCCTCGCTGCTGTCGTATTCGTGTCATGTCGCCACGAACGACCTCTTTCGCCGCATTCGCCGGCGAGGTCGATCGATCGCGCATCTCGAACCCAACCGCCTGATGCGTTGCAGTGTGCATCGCGCGACTCGGATCGCGGTCACACTAAGGCTGATTCCGGCGACTTGCCGCCGAGGACAGCACGCCGCATCAAACGTGAGCCGCAGCGCCATTGCGGAGCAGGTTGTAGCCCGCCTGTTGCCAGGCGTACCCAGATCCGCATTGGGTAATTCCCGTAAGACCACCTCAGCTTGAACAACTTGACATTCTTTCGGTAGGCTTGTGATCCTCTCCCTTGGAATCTCAGCCGTTGCACATACGAAGGCACAACACCACGATAACAACTGAAAACAAAAACGTCGACGTGAATGTGGTGCCACGGAACAAGTGCCAGGCTTCTGTAAGGCTTGAACAAGGATTCGATAAAGCTTTCCCCTAAACACAACCCTGAATCCCCAACCCTAACCACAAATCCTGAACCCTAAACCACAAACCCTAATCTTTAAGCCCCAGAGCCCTAAAAAATAAGGGATTCAAAGATTTAGGGTTTGATGCGTTTGCTTCCAGGGGTCTGTGCATGCCTTTCGACGCGCTTTGCAGCTGTTACCGTCGCATTTAGGAGCTTGAAGAGAAATTCAGCCAGTTCGATAAGGGTAATTTATACGTGTAATGGGCTTAGGGTTTAGGGTTTAGGGTGTAGGGTTTAGGGTATCGGGTGTCGGGTTTAGGGTTTAGGGTATTTCGCTACATTTCGGGCCCAAAGCCCCCCACACAGTACGGCACCCTTACATGCCGGGAATAAAATTCCGTCGCATCCTAAGCGGAGTATGCGCAGGACAAGGAATCTGGAATACCCTCGCCTGGCTTGCGGAGGAATTATCATCGCGGCATGAAGTTATAGTATGTACCATTATTGTTCCGGGCGGAGGACTTGTGGAGGAGTCTACGGGGGGAAAGGGGTCTTGGAGAGGTTTGTTGTATGTGCACAATACAAAGTGCGACGAAGTTTCGGACAGGCGCAGCATAAAAAGGGCCCTAAAAGGAACCCCATTTTTTGGGGGAACTACCCATGTAGAGGCTTTGTGGGGGTCTTCTGAAGTAGGGCAAGGCTGGCTGGGTCGAGGACTTTGGGGCTCTTACATTCAAAACCACAAGGCGGCAGCAACACTTAAACAACCTTTTAGGGTTTAGCGTCTAGGGTTTCGAAACTTCGGGAACCCGGAATAAAAAGAAGCATCAAGCCAACAGCCCTCAAAAACTAACCCCCAATCCCGAAACCCAGAGAAACGCTGAAGAATTCCACGGCCTGGGCGAACTTGATGGAAGCAGCTCGCTTCCCCTGTACTCAGTTTAGGGTTTAAGGTTTAAGGCTAGGGTTTTCTAGGGACAGCTTGATTTCAAGCTTTCTGCAAGGGATCATGTATACGAATTTGAAGGTTCAGTGTTGGAGTTTAATCGGTTTAGGGGTTTAGGGTCTTATGGCCTCGGGCTTGCGATCCAGGGCTTCGGAGTTCGGCGTCGGTGGAAGCCGAGATGATTGTTTTTGTTCTTCAGGCTTTGCGGACCTTTGCGGTTTAGGGTTTAGCGTGTGGCTTCTAACTCTGGGCATGGGGGTTTGCTCAAGGCTACAACGCATCTCTGCAACTTCAAGCGGTTAAGCTTGTTGTGTGGCAGTAGCATCGTTCAGATCTCTGCTTCTTCATGAGCAGAACTAACTTCGTGCTCGTGAGCACTAGCATCGCTATGATTGGTATAATTGCGATCATTATGACCAGCATGTTCGAAATCATGGCTGTGAGATATTGTTCGAGAGTGCAAAGGTATGCATGCGTTCATGTCGGTAGGTGGGTAATAGGTTCGGCAGGTAGGGAGGTAGTGAGGTAGGTCGGTAGGTCGGTAAGTCGGTAAGTCGGTAAGCCGGTAGTAGAGATATAGGGAAGTCGTAGTAGAGATATAGGGAAATAAGGATACATGTAAGCATGCACGCAAGTATGAAAAATCGGAATGTAGTGTTGGGATACTCACATATACACGCACACACACAGAGATAGATATATATATATGTGTGTGTGTGTGTATTACATGTAGGTATGTGTATGTATATGTATTTATATAGAGGCTTTACTCCTTCGGAAGGCGGGAAAAGTCTTGCTGAGAATCCCCGAGCCCACCCTACAGAGTCTAACGACCTCAAGTATACCCATGGTCGGCGATCTGGCCCTGTAAACGGCCTCAGCCCTGGACCTAAGCGCAATAGACTGAATTGCTTCAACTTCTGGCAGGCCAACCAACATCCACGACATCCTCCCCATGTCGTCCCTAGCTTCAGCATGTTTTGATGTCCGAGTACTCGATCGTGTACACCAAGCCCAGCCGATTCATGTCTAACTCGAGACATGTCAGAGGTGGGTCGTAAGGGAAGCCAGGCAAGCTGCGAGCTTGCAGCAACCCTAAACCCTAAACCCTAAACCAGCCACAGGCTTTTCAAGTTTTTGAAAGTCTCATTGACACGCTTCACAGCAGTGCACTTCTGTGGCTTGATGCGGTGCATCTAGACTGCACAGAAACTGTTTGGGGAACCGTGACAGCCCAAACCCTGCAAGCCACCAAAGGCCCTGTACTATCAACCATACACCCTAAACCCTAAACCGTAAACCCTAAACCCAATCTCTAAATCCCAACCTTCACAGGGTCAATCCTGAACGCCACCCAAAAAGCCCCACATAAGCATGCTGCAAAAAACTCCTCAATCCGAGTCGAGTCTAATTGCTGAAACCCTACATCCTAAACCCTAACCCCCCTTTTTCACAGGCCGTGAAGGCCTGGAGAAGAGTGGATCCAGGCGCATGAGCCTTCCGGAAACACAGACGCTTCAGCTTAGCTCCCGGTTCGGGATTTAGGTTTTTTTTTAAGGCTTTAGGGTTTAGGTTTTTTTTTTAAGGCTTTAGGGTTTCGGTTTTATTTTAAGGCTTTCGGGATTTAGGTTTTTTTTAAGGCTTTAGGGTTTAGGTTTTATTTTAAGGCTTTCGGGATTTAGGTTTTATTTTAAGGCTTCAGGGTTTAGGGTTTAGGCTTCAGGGTTTAGGTTTAGGGCTTTGCGCGTCGGGCTCAGGTTTCATGCTTGCAGCTGCGACTGTCACTCCAACTAGGCGGTAGGAATAGTATTGCAGGAATAGTATTACACCAAATTCAGGCTGATTAGTCTTAAGACTGCTGGCGCTGATAACGAATGTTGCTATAAATATTACGTAACATTACAGTTTCTGGGTAGTACGACTAGTCTTATTGATGGTGCTACGGCTATTGCGCTGGCTCTGCATGTCGTTGTCCATACTACGGTTGATGATATAAATCCTACATTACCCATAATAAGGAATATACCATAATGTCCATAGTTTAGGGTCCTTAAGGTAATGCAGGATTTATGTCATCAACAGTATTGCTCACGACTAGTTGACATTGTTGCCGTTGTCTTTGAACCCAGGTCCTTGGGTATTTACAGGCATGGTCATGGTGTGGGCTTGCATGGGCTCTTTAGGGTTTAGGGTTTAGGGTTTGGGGTCTTCTCTTGGGGAAATCAGAAGCACGGTTGTATCTCGGGCTACAACGGTGTACAGCGATCATTACCTGACCTACAATAGCCTAACTTTAGGCATCCATGAACGTGGTTACGTGCACGAAGGCGCTTTGCTTCAGGATTTAGACTTGTTCGGCACTTCAACAAGACATAAGATTGTTTTGCTGTTGCCAGACATTTTGGGACTTGGCTCAACCTTGAGCTAAACGGGAAACTTTAAACTCTCAAACCCAAAACCCCGTAAACTCTGAACCCGAAGACGAACCTCGAGGGCCCACATACCCAAATACTATGGTTTTGGGCCGCAAATACTTACTTAGACAGTCCACATACTCAATCAGAGGATGTTCTGGATCCCCGAAACCCGAAAACCCCCAAAACCCTAAACACTAAACCCTAAACCCGGAAACCCCTAAACCCTAAACCCTAAACACTAAACCCTAAACCCTAAACCCTAAACCCAAACCATACTCTGTACCGACCTGAAGGCCTATTGCTGAACTTGCACACTCCAGGCCCTCCCGATTCAGCTCACCGGGTCCAAGGTGATCCAACAGCAGGTTTTGGGCTTTCGTGGTATGAGGGTATTAGGCTCTAGGGCTCTAGGTTTTGGCGTTCAGGGTTCTCAGAGACTCCAATATCCCTTAATTAAGGAATATACTTTAGATTATAATAGGAACCCTAATAAGATTCAAGGTATATTCCTAAATAAAGGGATATTGGAGTCTCTGGGTTTTTGCGGACAATGGATCCTCGCCAAACTGGAAGCCTTCCACCAACAACAGCGCGAAGAACAACAACGCCAGGAAGCAACAGCACGAGGAGCAGCAACAAATACATTCCAACACGAGGAACCCTAAACCCTAAACCCTAAACCCTAAAGCGAGTAGGTAATGTTGAGTGGTGGAACTTAGTAACTTAGTACAGAGAGGTTGGGATTTCAGCATGAGGCTTTGCAAGCAAAAAAAGACAGCGCCGCCTCTCGCTCCTCTTTCGCGCCTGGGCAAACTCAGTCTGCACCCGCCCAACCAACGACCAAACGAAACTAAAAACTAAACGTAACTAACCATAAACCCTAAACCCTACGCCCTAAACCCTACACCCGAACAACCCTAAACCCGAACAAAAACAGGACAGGCTGCGCCCGAATCCTTAATCCTAAGCCTCAAACGTTCGAAACTGTTAGGGAACCCTGTTCGATGCGAGGACCCCAACTCAAGCTTCCTTGGTTTTTGTTACCAGGGGGAGCAAGTCTGTTGAGTAGATAGCTCTGATCTTACTAACACCAAGGAAATCGTAAAAGCCTGCAAGTTCCAGGGCTGCTCGCTTCAGAGGCGGTAAATCCTCTCACCACTCGACTGATCATTTGCTGAGTGCCTTCGGCTAAACCGCCCCTGATCGTGGTATCCCGTAGGCCGAGTGCCTGAACCCTAAGCCCTGAAGCCCAGAAGGGCCGTGGTGTCATTCTTGTTGCATCCTTGATCTCTCCGGCCAAACCCTAAACCCCTAAACCCTATACCCCAAACCCTAAACCCTAAACCCTAACCCCTAACCCCTAAACCCTATAAACCCTAAACCCCTGAACCCTTAACCCCTAAACCCTAAACCCTTAGAGGAACCCAAACCCTATACCTTAAACCCCAAACCCCTAAACCCTAAACCCCTATAAACCCTTAACCCCTAAACCCCCCTTAGAGGAACCATAAGCCTTCAACCGCTCAGGCCCCTGCGCGTTTTGGGAGTCCCAAGACCGGGTCGAGATCGATTGTGACCCCCTGGCTGCGCTAAGGGTTTTAGGGTTTTAGGGTTGAGGGTTAGAGGTTTAGGGCTTAGGGCTTAGGGCTTAGGGCTGTAGGGCTCTAGCGCTCTAGGGCTCTAGGGCTCTAGGGCTCTAGAGTTTAGGGTTTCGGATGGGTGGGAGGCGTTTTTCGGAAGCAATAGGTACAACCCTTATAGTAACCTACAAAGCTCCCTGGAAGGATCCCTTGAAGATCCTTTCAACGGGTCCCTTACAGCTCCCTCAGAGGATCTCTACCCCTTCTAGGATTCCATTAAGTTCCCTCCAGGCCCTTAAAGGCACCCCTAAATCCTAAACCCTAAACCCTGATCCCTGAACCGTCATCCCTAAACCCTAAATCCTAAACCCATCTAAAGCCTAATCCCTAAACCCTAAACCTTAAATCCCAAACCCTAAACCCAAAAAAGGGTAACCAGTCCCTGGAGCACGACGGCTTACCAAGGCCTCAAAGCCCCGGAGTCCGAATCTTCATGCCCGAAGCACGGAAAAGTGGAGGGACCAGGGTCCTTACATATCACAGTAGGCTTCCTTTATAGCCTGCCTTTAGAGGAAGCCGATGTAGGGACCTGCAGACTTTGAATAGGGTTCCTTGATAGGGTTGAGGGTATAGTGGTGAAGGTTTTTGGGTTTGGGGGGGGAGGTTCCTTTACAGGGTTCCTATGAGGGTTACTGTAAGGGATCATGGTGGGGGATTAATATAGGGGCCTCATTAATTAGCATAGGGGTCCTTTCAAAGGGCTCCTATAAAGAATTCGATACGGCTTTCTACAAGGGGTTAACAGAGGAGCCTTAACAAGGAGAATAAGGTTTGGGGGTATCATGAGGAACACCTGCGAATAAGGCCAGTATTTATGTCGGCTTCTATCAAGCGCAGAACATGCATCCTTTTCCCACCCCGGTGAAGTGTTGGGTTTTTAGTGTTTGCGTCGGCTAAACCCTAAACCCTGAACTCTAAACAAAGGTTTAGGGGTGTGGGTGTCAGAGCCGGGTGCCAATTAGGGTCGGATTGGGAAAAGACTTTTCTTGTTTCTGAGTATCTTGGCGGTTTAGGGCTTACAGGGTTTAGGGGTTTAGGGTTTAGGGTTTTGGGTTTCTCTGCCCCATGAAGCAAGCATGGCATTGATTTTAGCTGGCTGCGCCGGCTGCCAGAGCTGATAGGGCACTCTCCGCCCGGCCGTCCTTTAACCCTGGGTTTAGCTTTTGGGGTTGTGTATTCGGAGAGATCTTCTGCCGTATGGGCTTGCAGGCCCAAGTCCTCTTTTTGCTTAAGGCTTGCATCACTTCTCAAGCCAAAGCGAGAGTGTGTGAGGTTGCTCGATACGCTCGGAGCAGCTGGAACTTGTTCTTGACAGTGGCTGCTTGCACCTTTGACAGCAAACATTTCCTGACTTCGAGACGAATGTCTCCTTCGAGTGGCCTATGACGGTTTTCCAGCACTTGACTCGTGCAGCCTCCTCTTCGTTTGCAAACACATTCAGGCAGTGCGAGCACTGCCTGTGATATGCTTTCCGTTTACGCCCAGACCGTCGCATCAGCTCGCGCAGAAGCTCTCTCGACGAAACGAAAACATCAAAGCTGGCGAGCTTCTCGGCTGCTGTGCTCAGACCTGTCTCCGTGCAGAGCGGAACCAGTTGTCGTATCTTCTCCGTCAGTTGCTGGCAATTGCTTTTCAAATCAGAAGCGTTCTGAACATCTGCAGCTTCCAACAGCAGGCTCAGCTGAAGATCCGGAGGCACCTTGACAGTGGTTGCGTCGCATCTCCGCAAAATCTCCAGCGTATGCAGCACGGAAATGCGTTTTATATTCTTGGCAAAAGCGTCTGGGAAAGTCGCACATCCCGATGCTTCCCACATGCTTGTGATGGCCGTGTAGAGTAGTTGCCAAAACTCCTCCCGCATGCACAAAAACTGTGCAACTGGGATCAGGCTGAAGACTAGGTCACTGCGCAAAGAACTCGGGTCGTCAGTGTACATCCAATGAAGTAGAGCTGCCACAGCATCTGGATCCACCACTTCGCTGGATAGCTGCAGTGTGAAGTCGCTCGCTTGGCAGGACGAGTGTTCATCCTTAGTGTGTGTCCTAGGGGGCCCACATGAATCAGGTCTCGAAAGCCATAATAAGGATGGTCTCTGGCTGGGGGTCTGATTCCACAATGGTAGTTAATATATATAGACACTCTAAGCATGCCTTTGTCAAACGACGACAAGATGGTGGACCGTTCGGGGATAGAACTTACTACATAACGTAACTGATTCAACATGGGCGATGTGATTCTGTGAACTTACTTGGAGGTTCATGGGTAGTTATAAGTAAGGTTTATAAGTAGGGTAACTATAACTATAACTATAACCCATATTAGGGTACTTATAACCCCACATACAACTGCCCATGAACCTCCAAGTACGCGCTTTCCACCTTCGGGTTCTGCTACGTCAACCAACTTCGATCAACTTCCGGTCTGATCCTATTTTTCCATCGGAATGCACCGAGTTTAGGGTTGAGGGTTGTTGGCTTTGGGGCTTAGGGTGTAAGGTTTACGGTTTTGGGTTTAGGGTTTAGGGTTTTTGGCTTTGGGGCTTAGGGTGTAGGGTTTACGGTTTTGGGTTTAGGGTTGCGGCATCCGAGCATCCAAAAGGTTGTGTAGATACTCGCTGCGGTCAGAGACCAGTGGCCGATGGAGGAAGAAGTAGCGACCACCGACAAGCAGGCATGCGTCAGATGCAAAAGGGTTATTTAGCCAATGCCTCCCATTCCTCGGTGGCCACACAAACAGCTGAACAAGATAGTGTCTGAAACAGTGATGTTGGGATAAACCGGCTGACATCCAAACCTCAGACCTAAGGGACAAAAAAACAACCCTAAGCCCCCATGTAAATCCCTGAAGCCTAAAACGCAAAAACCCTTAACCCTAAACCACACCCTAAACTCCACACTCCCTAAATTCACAAGAAACCTGAAGCCTTCTGCACAAAACCAGCTTTCCCACGAGAAACGGTTTTCTGATGCTCTACCTGGAACCTGTCAAACCTAAACTTTGAGGTGTCCGTGGGTAGGTATTTAGGCAATTGCAACAGGCGGGCCAAGGGATTAGTGACGCGAACTATTCGAGCTTTGGGGCTTTGAGTTGAGGGTTTCGGACAGAGGGTTAGGCCCTCAGCCCTATTCTCCAAACCCTACATACGCTCGAGGGGCTTACATTGGGGCTAGAAGTGCCACAAGTAGGGTTATCCGCCTAACTATAGCCTTGCTTGCTAAACCGTACTTTAGGGCTCAAGAAAAGTCAGGTCATCTTCATTGTAACCTCACCTACAACCTTATGTACTAAGTCCCACGAGCCTTTCAGTAATATAGAGGCCTTAATAGTTACTTGACTTGTTAGCTATGCTACTTTGGGGGCCCCTTGAAATAATAATGGTATAATATACTCCGAAATCCTTTTTTAATTCGCCTCGGCCCCGGCCGAAGCGGTCAGAGGTTCCTATTCGGATTCCCTCTATTCCCCACCTCTTAATCCCCTCCCCACTGACCCCCACCCCTCAAAACCACCATCGTGGTCCCTCTGTGTGAACCCATAAATGAGCCCCAAGGTCCGGCGGTGTCGCCTCCTCCAATGGATTTGGGCT
>CAJNJA010015848.1:0-11580 GCA_905231915.1 Symbiodinium necroappetens | reverse complement strand
GGGACCGCGCGGATGGTCGCAAAAAAAAAATGTAATCTTGAAAGTGTAGTAGTCTCCAAAGTGTCGCCCGAGGTTGTTTTAATGAAGAATTTCAAGATGCGTTGCGGACGCTGGTGTTTCAAGAACGTTTCGTCGCGTTTGAAAACTATTTCCGGTGCCACCGGGTGTGCACACGTGTCCGTCGCCAGCACCAGATAGGGTGACCGACACGGTTTCGGATAGCAACCGTTGCCGCACCAGGCTGATAGCCTCGGAAAAGAACTCAGAAACGAAAACCCCAAACCCGAACTCCAGACAACCACAATTAAATCTAAACAAAAGCACGCTAATGGAGGCTATCCAAAGGGCACACAAAGATATCCACGCCTCGGGATGTAAATAAAAACATTTACGTCAGGATGTACGATACGCAATCGTAGATCAGTACATGGACTTGCACGAGACCGGGTGTGCTCTCTCTCAGCTCGGCAAGAAAACTCCCATCGGCACATCAGAAACATGCTCAACACAATCCCCGGCAGCCAGGCATCCCACCCGAACCGTACACCACTCGCACAACCCCTGCACAGCATTGGTGACGGCGATAGTGCCACAGACAAACGGCGGATGCAGCTTCCCATTGAAATTGCTTTATTAACAACATTCAACAAACCGGAAAATGAAGTCGCAGGGGCACAAGCCACACAGCAGTTTGGCTGGACGAATAGCTGATTTTGCGAAAAATGTGCACTCCTCCTTCATCTATGTCGCAGCAAATGAACTCGTGTGTATGGGTGTAGCTCATCCGGCCACTTGGGGGATTGGACCGCGTACGGGCGTTGGTTACGGCATGTGAAAACGGTGGTTTACCAGCATTCGCATGCAATAATGTGCTCGGCGACGCTGCGTGCTACGGAGTCGCTCGCCTTGCATGCTGAGTTGCAGCCGTGGCGAGACCTACACCACATAGTTTACAGCCGGCACCTTTCCCCTGTCTCCTCGCGGTTTTGGGGACTAGCTCGGTGTGGGCATCATTGTTTCAGCGATGGTCGCGCAGCACGTCATTCCAACACGGGGTCCGTACCATGCCGGTTTTGTGCATGTGGCCCCGACACTTTAAGCCATGCATTGCTCGAATGTAGCGCGCACGCCGCATCCAAACGTAGATGGCGATCTCAGGTTGGCATGAACCCAGTCTTGTGTTTGCGAAGTCTTTGCAACACTCGTGCCGGAACCAACAAAGCAAGACAGATTGTGCACAATGCGCAGTTTGTTGCTACAGTCTGCCAAGCCGCAGAGGCGTGTGAGATGTGACACGTTGTGATGCGATTGAGTTTCGTACATAGTTGCACGATGTGTGACACCACAGGTTGTAATTTCGTGACCCACGGTCGTTTCTAGGCATTCCTCTCAGCACACACTAACCGGCAATAAGTAATGGCAAGTGCTGGCTTGGTAGCTAGCCTTAGCCCTAGCCATGTGCATGGGTGCGAACCAAGGCACCCTCGGCAGGCGGACAGGGATGCGTCTGAGCATGGGCGCCTTATAACTGCGAACTGCTGCCCGCGCGGGGTGGGAGCGCATGCGCATGAGTTTTCCGATTCTCCTATGCTGGGACCACGGATGCTGCTCGAAAAAGTGCGCGCAAAGAAAAACTTCGGGTGACTCGTTGCGAACATGAACTGGAAGCTGACAGTCGAGTAGATGAGGCATTGCCTAGCTATTGCGCACTGATCCGCGGAATTCTGGTTCCACAATCCGGATGAGAACGCAAGGGGCCAAGCACGGCCGCTATCGTGCAATGTGACGCAAAACGATGCGGATGCAAGTTGTGCTGGAGCTAAGTGAACTCTATCCTGCGTGCGGTGCTGCAGGAAGGCGGTAGCGCCACAACCGCGATTGTCCGCCCGATCGTTCGTGGAGCCGCGAGGTGCTCCACTTCGACGTGCACGCGGAGCAACTGCGCCCAGGTCGCTGAAAATTGCTTGGAGGCTCTGCCGTGCTAGCAAGTTTGTTGAAGCCGCTTTGTTGCCGATGCCAACGGCAACACAAAGCGACGTGTCTTTGTTTTTTCGTCACACCTTTCTGCGACCAATACATGCGCGGTCCCAATGCTTGTGCTTGGTCGGCCGGCGGCAGGGTTCGCAGCAAATACTGGGTGGGTGCGTGCTGCGGATCGCTGCGCAGTACAGCAGCAATAGCTATGCAGACTGCAGTTGGGGCACTCGCGGGATCTGCAGCAACAGGCGGTCTCGCGCTGGGGGAGTTTCGAGGCGATGAAGTCGCGGCTGCCAACGGGGCTGCCAAAATCCACAACACCTTGCTTGACAATTGGGAGGGCCCACTGCCCCGCCCGGCAGGGGTTCTCGGGGTCCTGCGGGGGGGAGCTCGTCAAGGAGTCCCGCAGGTTCTCCCCCCGCGCTGTTCCACGGGCGTTTTTGTCGAGGTGCACCTGGATGTTGGCATGTTGCGTCAGGGCTTCCAGCACGACGGCGAACTGGCCGGCTGTGTGTTCGGCACGTCCCGTGACATAGATGTTGCCGGGGAAGGCATAAAGAGCATTTAGGCGCGCTCTGGCGTCGACAAGAGCTTGGTGTTGTGTAGCCTCGCGCATTAGGCCGTCCTCGTCGCAGAAGACGTATGTGCTCGGCAAGCCGTAGCAGAGTGTAGTATACAGGCAGCCGCTAGTCGTACTTTTCTTTCCGGTCAGCTATGTTTTCTAGGTAAGCTGGAACGGGCCCCGGTTTTCAGCATATTAGTGGCAACGCACTGGTGGCTAACATTCGCACAGAGCATGGCTTTATGTTCACGATTTGCTTGCAGTTCTGCGGAGGAGTGATGCAGCAGAGGCAGCTGCTCTGACAGTAGCATTGCTTTCCGCATGGCAGCGCCCAAAAGTTGGAAGAGCTGTTGGAAGAAAGCGCAGTTTTGTACCAATGCAAACACCATTGAGCTACGCCAAGCCAGACTGGAGAAACTTCCTGGGCAATCCTCCAACATGCAACAGGAAAGCAAGGTTCCCCGCAACTCACTGGAATAGGTTTGCTTAAATTGGGCTACCTCCTCAGGCAGTCATCTAGGACTCTTCATGGCACCGTTCTCGAAGGATTTACATAGCGCGAAGCTGCATAGCATCGCGCTGTCCATGTGGCAGGCCTTCTACGAAGCTCTTAGATCGGAAGATATCGGAAGTTACACCTACCAGAACACGAACAGGTAGCTGGTTGCCGCGCAACGCGCAGCTTTTTGAAGTAGGTAGCATGAAAATCATATGTAAGCGCGATGTGCCGCTAGTACCGCCATCGCATAAAAACCAAATGGTGCAAGTGGCAGACCCACATGCAGCCGAGATACACCTGCGTCAGGAAAGCAAATTCGTGCTAGCATGGCTTGGCCAATGCTTCGCGCACGAACAGCCCCGCTGCTTACGCGTGGCACCGCATATGCATTACTACAGTGCGGCAGACGCTGTTGCTGACACGCACAGCATGGGCATCGGAGAATGGCTTAGAGCATCTTCTTCATTCATGTGGTACGGTGAGATTTCCACTGCACAGCGAATGCGAGCACAGTGGCCGCAACTGCGAGGCCTTCTTCAACCCTATATAGGGTGCTTCGAAACTTTGGCACAGTTTGCGCTCGCCCAGTGCTCCTGGCAGTGTTGCGATGGCTTGCCACACTGGCACAGGGCCCAGCTCGATGTGGGTAGATAACACTTGCACCAACTCCGACACTCGCTCCGCCGAGCCGCGGCCAGGCGCTGAATCTCAACCCGGCCTCGTTTTTCGGCTCGCAACAAGGCGCAAGCGGCGCGAAACCTACCCCGAGCCCTCGCGCTCGCCGCGCTGCCGTCTCGGTGATGTCGACACGCCGCTGCCAGACCCCAGTTACGGCATGCTACCACCACGCCCAACTCCCACTGAGCATGGGGATGGATTTTAACTGCTCAGCGAGTCCGCAACGCGGCCTACTGGAACTCGTGGGCGGAAACCGTCCGCATGGCGCGGGGACCAACCGGGTGCGTCTCGAGCGCACGCGCGCGAGCTTGTCAAGGGCTTTCGATGTCGCGCGCGGCCAGCCCGCTCTTACTCCTGGAACGATTTCATGTTTGCGCAGCAGCTGCCGCAGCTGTTCCTTTTTCCCGCAGTCTCACCCAGTATGGAGCTGGGAAACCCTTTGAGCGCCAAGCGGGCAGCCTCCTTCGCGGCTCGCATGCGGGGGGAGGGGGGGGTGCCGATCGCCGTTGCATCCAGCAGTGGTCGGAGGAGGGCGGCGAGTACTGTCGGCGTGGAAGGTGGGAGGCGGGTCAGCCGCGGCGCCCTCATGTTTCCCGCGGGCGCGGGCTCGCCATCGGACGCCCTGGTGCGATGTGGCCGCGAGACAGGCCCTGACCCAGTGCTGGACGGCCCTTGCCTGATCTTGCTTGGTTCGCAGCGCTTCGGGCACACGCCTGCTCGCTCCTTGAGCTGCCCATTGCCAATCGATTGATATCGATTGCTTCCAGGGTCCTGCATTGCTTTGTGTATGGGGACGTGGTCAACCGCGAGCAACAGCGAGCGCGAAGGCCTGGCTGCCGTAGCATTCCAGCAGTGCTATCTGGCTCACACAACTGGGGACATGGACGACAGCGTTGCTGGGCAGTCCTGCATGTTCCAGGCACGTCCGGCAGATGATGGACCTGAGCCGATGCTGCCTCGGTGGCGCGCCTCACCGCTTCGGGCACATGGGGTGCAACCGGGCTGGACGTTGCCAACACTTTTGTTTGTCACACGCTTCGCTTCGGGCAGCATCTGCTGTCCTAGGCCAACACTTGCTGGGCAGTCAGCAGCGCAGGGGTCGGCGCGGAGGGGGACAGGCACCCATTGCATTTCACAGTGGGGCAGCCTAACGGAGTCCACACCACTCGTTCCGCCCACGGCCGTCGACGCGATTACAACATGGTCTCTCTTCCGGGCAGTGCATGCACAACAACAACATGCCAGGGTGCGACCATCAGCACAACTTCAACGGTGAGCCAAGCCCACTCCCAGGTCGCAATCCCAAGCGATGGGATAAGGAATTCAAGAAATTTGTGAGGTCGCGTGCATGGTATAGCGTCCTGTGGGGGCTTCTGCAAAAAGGGGTTGGGCTCTCCCCTCAACAACTATTGTGAAACTTTAGCTTTGGTTAGCTTTCGGTGGGCCGCCTTAAAGCCTTCGGCGCTGGACCGGACCTATGACTCAATGGTCCTTTTCCACACGGAGGTCGTGAGCGTCGCGGGCACAACCCAGAGCGCCCAGCCGTTCGCCTGAGCCCCAAACCCACCGCCTCCGTGCGCCCCTGGCCCAGCAGCCGAGCTTCTTTCCCCGTCGACTCCAGTCTGCACAGGACCGGACCGCATCATTTTCGCGCTGTTCCCTCCCCTCCCTCCCCTCCCTCCCCCCCTGGAAACCAACGAAAGCACATGGTAACTGCCAAACACCGGGTCTGTGTTCCTATAATCATGGCTACATGCGAAACTGCGGGTTAAGTACTAAATATGCACCCACGTACTGGCTGTGTCTACACACTGTAGCCCGACGCTGAAATCTGATGCATGTTGGAAACGGTCTGCACGCACACGCACACACACGCACACACCCACCCGCACCTACCTACGACAGTCTCAACTCCATCGTCTCCCTTGTTTGTCGTGTCGCTGCGTGGGGTGAGACTGAGCTGCGAGGGCGCGGCCATGCGCGGCTCATGGCCAGGTCACCCCGGCGTGTAGCTTTGTGCAAACTCCCTGCAGCCGCGAAAGATGGGTTCAAGGAAAGATCCATCCCGCTCCATCACCCAAGGCCCACACTGCACCCGCTCCAAGGCCTCCTGCATGTGCTCCTGACATTGGGGGGGAGTACTTCTGTGATCCCAGCACCCACAGCCTCGATCCTCGGTGTCGTGGGGCAGCTCCCAAATCGCCAGCTCTGTCTCTTCAAAGGCCTGCTCTCCAAGCTTTTTTGACGAGCACTGACAAAAGCTTCCGATGTTCCTCACGGGCTTCGTCCAAACAGGTCTGGAAGATCTCCGCCTGACCAAAGAGCTCTTTGGGAGCTTTGTACCGAGACTTTTCGGAGACATCCAGATGTGCCTCGACGTTCTGCTTCACTTTGCTTTCAGGATAGTGTCTTCTCTCGAGACGGTCGTACAATGTCTCGGGACGCTTGGGCCGGCTCTGGCTTTACAATTGTTGCATGGTTCTCAGCGGAACACGCTGGTATCGGCACGTAGCACGACAACGAGGTCCAGCAGGCCGTCCTCAGGTCAAGAGTCAAGCCTCCACAGACTTTGGAAAGTTTGGCAGACCACACTGCATCACAAATCAAGAATCCAAGAGAAATGCAGGGGCGAAGGTCTGTATGTGACATGTTCACGCTTGGGAATGCTCCGGTGCGGGGGTGGTTCGGGCAGACTACATTTCTCAGTTCTGCAAGCACTCCGAGCACCAGGCATCTAAGAACGCAGAAGAGTGGAAGTCTATCAGACACCCTCCTGCCTCCTCGGAGCAGAAATGAAACTTCGCTTCGCCAGTCATTCAAATGGGAACTGTATACATAGTGCATATTAAATAGATTTTTCTAGAAAATGTCCCACGGCTAAGCGCTTGATGCACTCTGTGAACTGTCATACAAAGCAGCATCGAAAGCCTACTCTGGGCCTTCGCAACCCTGTCAATTCCTCAGCAACCACTGGAACCTTTGTCAGCTTTTCGCCAAATGTCCAGCAGGGGTTCCAAGGCGTCGTACACCTTGCGCCAACAACTTATAGCAATAGTTTTTCAACTTAGGAGATAGCCGGAGCGACTGCTTCATTGACTCAAGCATTCCTGCATGTGCCAGTAAGTAAGATCTGTATGGCGTGTGACAGTAAGGCAACCGGAACTTGCTGCAAGCGACTTTAGACATGAAGCCTTCTAGAAAGCGCGTAGCAACGTAAGACGAGACTCCTCTGTACGATGCACTAATCGCACGAAGAAAGCTTCTGGACATGTGCGGGCTGCGGAAGTCTTGGTCAGCAGCCATTTCCTCGTCGAAGATGCTGCAGTCCTGCAGGTTTCTGCCCACATCGATTACAGTGTGTCAATTGGACTTCAGACATCGCTATACTCTCTCACACACACACAAACGCCGAAGCACGGTCCAACTCGTCATCCCATTCTTTGTACAACCTTGCAATAGTTTCAGCCCGCTTCAAACAAAAGCGCTTTTTGCCCTCCAACCGACGAATGGTCGTACAGCCTCCAGAAATTTCCACAGTCAATACTGGCTGAGTGTGCAGCCTTCTTTCCCGCACCATCTTACTGACCTGAAAAGCAGAACATGAGCTGCTTGCCATTGCCAAATCCGAGCTCGCATACTCATGTCAACTGGAGCCTCCAGGTGCTGCAACTGCGTCGAACCAGCCAAAGCCTTCGCAAAGCTGTCTTATCCAACGCAACAACAACGTCACACTGATTCGATGCACCTCGCAAAACGTTGTTTTACCGACGCCAGGTGTGCCGGTCACCAGGATGTTGGGCTTGGACCTGCAAAACATAAAGTCATGCCACCGAGCTGGCTTGGAAGGGCGCCCCAGTAGACATGTGCCTCAGCCCTATCCACGTACTACAAAAACCATAACAAGCAGGAGGACCTCACAGAAACTCTTTGTGGACGCGTTTGGGTCTCACGCCAACTACTATGTCCAGCGTCAAAAGAACGTGGCATCACACGGCCTTGCCATTGTATTTAGCAGATGGGTTCGCAACTCGCCATAATCAGTTCAGCCTAATCTGCATTTTACATCAGGCCATAGCAAAGGTGCATATCTGTTGGATTGCTTTCAGTCACAGCCCACAAGTTTTCGGCAAACCTGCAAAACCTAGCTGCTGTTGGTGAGTTCCAGCTGACCTGCTCACATGTTGAAAAGCTGACGAAAGGGAGCCAACCATTGCCAACAATGCATGCCACGACCATGGTGCAACAACTGACGACAGCCATCATGCATATCAGTTAGTGACGTGACGGTCGGTCCGTGACTCGAGCTAACATACTGCAGTCTTGTTAAAAAATTCCTAACACAAAGAGATGCCTTGGGGGCTTGGCTTTCCCACACAGTGGATTTGTTCTTGGATGCCATGTCTATTGTATTGAAATACTTTTATCTATGCTTGTTTGATCATGAATCATGTCACTTGTTATTGCGTTTGGCGTGCAACGCAAGAAGAACGGTGGTTCATTATATCCAGTATTTCGGTGTTGGGCTCCGTGGAATGAGGGGGGGTGCAAATTTTTGTTTGTAAACGATGCTCGAAATCTTTTATATATACACAAAACACAGCTTCCAAATAAACCCTATTGGTGTTTCCGGGAGGGTCGTGAATTACAAGCAATTTAAGTAATGTAAATAATTTACAATGTAAATCCTGCGGGACCCCCTCCCCAAATATTTAAATTGTTTACATTATTTAAATTATTGAATTTGTTTAAGTTATTTAATTCGAGGCCGGGAATTAAATAATCCAAATACATTGAACAGTTTAAATCTGGGCGCCACCGGCCCCCCCCCCGGACCCCTTCCCCAAATATTTAAATTATGTGAATTATCTAAATTATTTAAATTATCCAAATTTGCAACAAATTTCGACAACCGATTCGTGGGCGAAATTTGCTGAAACTAAATTAGTTATTTAAGTCATAAAAAAAAACCAATAGCAACAACTTTCGCCAGGAATTGATTTGTTCGTGAATACCCAACCCAATTAGGAGACAGCCAATTGCAGCAAATGTCGCCAACCGATTCGTAAGCAGAATTTGCTGCAATTGACTGTGTTCTCTAGGTCGGTACGTTTTAGGCAACCGAATAGAAAGACAGACTCTCGTTCTCTCTTTTTCCGCTAAGGTTGCTGTGTCAGAGCGGAGCGGTGCACACTCAAAGGAAAGTCTGCAAGGTGAGCGCACTCCGCGTGTTTCCT
Organism: Symbiodinium necroappetens; assembly: GCA_905231915.1. Lineage (NCBI taxonomy): Eukaryota > Dinophyceae > Suessiales > Symbiodiniaceae > Symbiodinium > Symbiodinium necroappetens. The sequence continues at coordinate 2,630 of CAJNJA010015848.1, read as the reverse complement.
CCCATCGAGTGGAGGGTGTATGTTTGGGGCTGCTCCCAAAAGCACGCGCGTGTTTGATTGGTTTGGGCCAGCGCGTCGCAAGGCAAGCGATGCGAAACATTCTCCCAAACCTACGAAAACATTGCTGACTGGACTGCAAAAGACAAACGCACAGCGAGCGTTCTCTAGGTTGGTACGATTTAGCCAAACGCACCGAATAGAAAGACAGACGCTCGTTCTCTCTTTTTTCCGCCAAGGAAAATCTGCAAGGCCGGCGTGTTTCCCTCACTTCAGCGGACACAGCAACCTCTGAGAGTATATCTGACAAGACAGAGCAGTGCTTGGTAGAAGTTAAAAACTGCAAGCGGCAGCAGTCCCTCTTTCAGCTATTTCAGCATCTCATGTTGTGCCTGCACAAGCCTCTGTGGCCACTGTGCCGCCAGTGCCGTGCAAGAAAACGCTGTGCGATGCAGAGGCAAGTTGGGACAGAGTGAAAACTGAAAACTCTGTCGGCCTTGGCGATGCCACGGCTGAGCTTGTCCGCCCTTCCTGCGCCTTGCGGCAACGTGGGGCGCACCGGTCCGCCACAGGTTGGGTTCAATCTGGTTCAAACAACCCTTCCTGCCCCTCGCCGCGGCGGGGGGAGGGGGGTGGAACAACAACAACAACCCTGGCATCAAAGTTCCTAGGTCTGGATAGTGTGCTTTCAGCGCTGGTGTTGTTGCTAGACCGCAACACAAACCGCACATGTTGTGCAGAGCCTGCCACACATTGCGCTGACGCGAGCTGTGCTAAGTTTCAAAGTGACCAATGTAGGGTCTGCATGCTTTCTGTGAGCTGAGACCATTGCTGACTTGCTTTGCTGTACTTGTCGATGAAAGCGTCAGCTGCGCTGAGGCAGTGCAGAAGTGGTGCGGAGCGCAGCGACTTGGGCTTCTGCAAAGCATTGTCAAAGCTTCTCAAGAACAAAAAAATAAAGCCACACAACAACATCGAACCACCTGTGTTCAGGTTCGAACCCAGTGGGCCAACCCAAACTGAACCTAAAGTCCTAAAGCCAATCCAACCTGCTGGTTCGAATTGACGGTGCAAACTTTGATCAAGGTTTGAAAGGGACTCGGACTCTGAACTTCCAAAAAAGTCCCCCAGGTTTAATCCTGCTGAACCCACTCCACGGACCAGAGGGGGAGGCAGCGCCTCTCTCTTTTCCACATCCGTTTTCCCACATGCAAGGAACAAAGCCACACGAAAAAACGCTTCTTGGAGCTTTGAAACGAAGGACAAAATGCCGCGTCCGCCAAAAATTAAATCTAAATCCATTGGGGGGTTGAATCCAACTCACTTCGAGTGGTTGTTGAATGGGCTGAAGTTTGCGTTGGGTTTTCCTTCTGACCTTCTGCCTTGATTACATCCGCTTTGCACACGCGAAAGAAGAGAACCACACGAAAAAATGCTTTTTGAAGGTTTCACAACAAAAATCTAAACCTGCCATGTTCGAAAAATTTTAAGATAGAAGTCACATGAAACGCTTTGGAGTCAAGCACAAAGAAAGATGGCAGAGCTGGACACGTCTTTGATCGACTGATGCCGACATTTTAGGATCATGGATGGCTTCTGCACAGCGACAGATGGGACAGAGTTGGTGCTACTCAGCTTTTCAACCCCTGGCGTGACTTCTCGGGTGGTTGAACGAATTAACAAAGAAAAAGCTTTGCCGCGCGCCTGCGCGCGCGCGCGGCTGCCCAAAAAACGGGTTTTTGCCCGGCTTGGCCACCTGGGGGACCGTCGAATCAAAGAGGACGCTTCCCAGTGTCTGCGGTTTGGAAGCCTTTCTAGCTCTCAAACGTGAGTCCACCTGAGAGGTATCGTCTAATAAAAGAGGACGTTTCCCAGCGTGTCTGCGGCTTGGAAGCCTGCCCCTTTCTCTCAAATGTCCGGCCACCTGAGAGGTGCATTGAAGCCCACCGACCTGCCTACCTGCCCACCTGCCTGCCTGCCCACCCACCTACCTACCTTGGCGTCTTGGTGCAGTCACAAGTTACTTCACAAGCACGGCCGCAGTCCAAGCGACGTACACCTCCCAGCACAGCCCGGCATGAACCTCCAGGCGATCCGTGGCAGAGGCCGACATCGCCAAAAGGGCACTGAAGCCATGCAGAATCAGAAGTGGCCAGACTGGTACGGAAGGATACTCATTTGATTCAAGCTTGTCGTATCCAGCCAAGTCACGCACAGTGTCGCGCGCTTTGTGCAGGAGCCCGATGGCCAGCCCGAGCATCAAGGCAGCGGCGATCATCAGCAGCAAAGCGGACACGTAGAAGTGGAAGCGGTCTTGCTGTGGACCCAGGTCGTAGCCGGCGTGCACTGGCAGTGGTGGCTAAAAGCTGCCCATGCCGGCCTGGTGTTGAGCCCTAGAAGTCAGCTGCCGAATGCCAGGGACCCGCCTGGCTCTCTTAACGAATCTATCTTCACCGACTACAACCTATATGTACTGTTCGGAACGGACGAAAGTCAATGTCCCCAGATGCCCCGAGCCCCACTCCAAGAACTTCATGCTTCAGGGCCTACAGTTTAGGCCTTACAGACTGCCATCCATGGCTGGACATTGTTTCGTTCAGGACGACTGTCGGGCTGCTCTTTTTTTCGACCCC